>CM039502.1:22773892-22961734 GCA_022432975.1 Begonia masoniana
AAAAAAAAAAAAAAAAAAATCTCGAAGATTGATTTGCGGTCAGGGTACCACCAATTGAAGATTAAGGGCCGAGGATATACCAAAAATCCGCTTTTAGAACACGTTATGGGCACTATGAATTTAGAGTTATGTCCTTCGGTCTGACGAATGCCCCGGCGGCTTTTATGGATCTCATGAACAGAGTATTTCGGGAGTTTCTGGATAAGTTCGTGATAGTGTTCATAGATGATATTCTGATATATTCCCGAAATGACGAAGAACATGCGAAGCACTTGAGGGCCGTGTTAGAGACGTTGAAGCAACACCAATTGTATGCTAAGTTTTCCAAGTGCGGATTTTGGCTGAATCAGGTGAACTTCTTAGGCCACGTAATTTCAAAAGAAGGAGTTTCGATAGATCCGACTAAGGTTCAAGCCATGAAGGAGTGGCCTCAGCCGAGGAATGCGAGTGAAGTACGAAGTTTTATTGGCTTGGCTGGGTATTATCGAAGTTTATTGAAGGGTTTTCAATCATAGCCAAGCCCCTGACGAATTTAACAAAGAAGGAAGTGAAATACGTGTGGTCTAAGGCATGTGAGGAAGGTTTTCAGATTTTGATACAAAAGTTGACCACAACGTCATTGTTGATTCTGCCCGTGGAGAATGGAATGTTTAGTATCTATTGTGACGCGTCCAAAGTAGGATTGGGATGCGTATTGATGCAGGACGGAAAAGTAGTTGCCTACGCCTCTAGACAATTGAAGACTTATGAGCAGAACTATCCGACGCATGACTTAGAATTGGCAGCGGTAGTATTTGCGTTGAAGATATGGTGGCACTATCTTTACGGTCAAAAGTGCGAAGTGTTTTCAGACCATAAGAGTTTAAAGTATCTTTTTACGCAGAAAGATTTGAACATGAGACAAAGGAGATGGTTAGAATTTGTGAAGGATTACGACTTTGAAATCAAGTACCATCCAGGAAAGGCGAATACGGTGGCAGACGCGTTGAGTAGGATGCCTAAGACCAAGGAGTCAGTCGTTTAATGTATGCCAGCTTCATTAAAAAAGGAGATTCAGAGGCATAAACTCGAAGTAGTTTCAGAGCTTTTGGCCCTACTTGCTGACTTGACTATACGGCCTACTCTTTTGGACAAAATTAAGGAGGCTTAACAGATAGACTCGGAGGAAAAGGAAGCTATTGTGACCAAGTTGATCGATACGTCTTCCGAATTTAGTTATTCGGAGGATGGCATTTTGAAGTTTCGGAACCGTTGGTATGTTCCGAAGGATGAAGAGTTGAGGAAGTTGATTTTAGCAGAGGCCCACTCATAGTCGTTCTCAGTGCATCCGGGTAACACCAAGATGTACCGGGATCTGAAGGTGCTTTATTGGTGGCTGAATATGAAGCGTGATGTAGCCAGTTATGTACAGTCTTGCCTTGTCTGTCAACAAGTTAAGGCAGAACACCAGAGGCTTGGTGGGATGTTACAACCTCTATCGATTCCTGAGTGGAAATGGGATCACATTACAATGGACTTTGTAGTTGGATTGCCGAGGACAATAAAAGGGCATGACAGTATATGGTCGTAGTCGATAGATTGACGAAAACGGCTCATTTCCTTCCAGTAAAGATGACTTACACGATGAATCAGTTTGCAGAGTTATATGTCCAGGAGATTATAAAATTGCACGGGTTCCTGTGTCGATTGTTTCAGACCGAGATCCAAGATTTACTTCAAGATTTTGGAAAAGTTTACAAAGCGCTATGGGTACTAAGTTAACTTTTAGCACGACTTTCCACCCACAGACTGACGGACAATCTGAAAGGACGATTCAGATACTTGAGGATATGCTGAGAGCGTGCGTGCTAGAGTTTCAAAAATCTTGGAGCCGATATTTGCCGTTGGTTGAATTTGCATAAAATAACAGTTATCAGTCCACGATTGGTATGGCTCCGTATGAAGCGCTGTATGGCAGAAAGTGTAGGTCGCCACTATATTGGGATGAAGTGGGTGAAGCTAAGTTGATTGGACCGAAATTTTGCAACAGCTATCTGAGAAGGTTGCTCTGATCAGACAAAGAATGGAAACTGCACAGAGTCGCAAAAAGAGCTATGCCGACTGAAGAAGACAAAATTTGGAGTTCTTAGTGGGTGATGAGGTGTTTTTGAAGGTTTCACCGTTCAAGGGCGTGGTTCGCTTTGGTAAGAGAGGGAAGCTGAATCCACAGTTTGTTGGACCGTTTCTGATTACAGAGAGGATTGGAGCTACAACGTATAAGCTTCAGTTGCCGTTGTCTATGGAGGGTGTACATAACGTATTCCACGTGTCGATGTTGAGAAAATGTGTTCGAGATCCGACGCACGTGGTACAACCGATTAGTCATGAGATACAGCCGACCTTAACTTACGAAGAGAAGCCAGTGCAAATTATGGAGTACGCTGTGAAAGTTTTACGCAATAAGTCAATCCCACTTGTTAAGGTGTTGTGGAGAAATCAAAATGTAGAAGAAGCGACTTGGGAGCGCCAAATGGATATGATGGACAAATATCCAGAGTTGTTCAGGTATGAAATTTTGGGGACAAAATTTTAAATAAGGAGGGAAGGATGTAACACCCGAGTTTTTCGGGTTTTACGCTCCAAGGGTATTTTTCATAAATAAGGAATATAGGACCGTCTAACGAGCATGAGGTGTATTTAGTGTCCTAAGGGTTTATGGGAATTTTTAGAAGAATAAGTAAATTTTTAGAAAAACCATATCGATAGTGTAACGTTAGAGTTCCGTTTGTAGCCCTATAATGTTTTAATTCATAAAAAAAATAGTAAACAAGGCACAATTTGCAAACGGTTAGCCTCGTTAGAACCCTAAGAATAAGTTGGAATATTTGGAGGAATAAGGGAGTTTCGAAAAAAACAAACTGATAGCGGAGAAGTGAACAACTTAAAGGAATTGAACTAAGGGCAAAATGGTAATTTAGGAAGTCAAAATTTTATAAAACCAAAACTCCTCATTTTTCCTTTCATTTTCCCTCCTCTCCAACGTGAGCCCCTCACGATTTTCTTCCCTCCTTCACCATCCCTCCAACGATCGATCCTCTCCTTCTATTCCGGTGTTTTCTCTTCGTGTTTTCTTCTCCAAATCAACGCTCTAGGTAAGTTCTATGCTTTGGCATAGTTTAGTTGATGTTTTAGGGTTAGTTGTGATTTAGGGTTTAGTGTAAAATTTCTAGATTTATGATAAATCAAAAGGGTAGCGATTTTGTAACTCATTGATGATGTTTTGGTTGTTATTTAGGTTGGTAGAGTGAATTAATGGTGTGGGTGAATATTTATGGTTAAGTTTTGGTGGTTGGAGGTTAGTAAAACACCATTAATAGAGTTAAGTAGTTGGTGAGCACATTGTGCTCGACGAAATGCCCGAATGAAGTGAATATGAGTTTTAAGAAAAATAGTCTTAGCTCGGGTTTTGGTTTAGTTTTGAAATTTACGAATTGAATCGATACTAATGACATGTTACGAAAATGTCTTAGGTGACCCAAGCTCTCAAAGGACGGTGCTCGGCATAGTTAGGATTCTAGGTAAGTGGTGTTAGGTTTCTGGCTCCTAAAGCCCTACATTATGTCGATGTTAGGAACTAAATGTCTTAATGATGTTTTCATGATTTTGAGATTCTAAAGAGTCGGGTAGACTATGACGTTTCCTATGAGTAGTTGGTTAGGTTCGTTTATACACGTCATGAATGTTTGAATGATTGATTTGTAGTACTATTCCTCATGTATCATGTTTGCTCTTTTAAGATTTAATGATATGTTTGTGCATTCACGTTTTCAAGTAAACGAAGCAAAGTAATGTAAAGTCGGAGGATGAGTAGGGCACAGTATACATTAATGGCAACTCATGGCACGATATTACGTTAATGGCAACTCATGGCACGGTATTACGTTAATGGCAACTCATGGCAAGTGTTTTGGTCTACAGGGTAGACGAGGTGGTGCCTTTGCCTACTCATGCCTAATGATATATATGTATAAGCTATGTGAAGTGAATAAATGATATATGTACATGTTTTGAAAAACCATGCATTAGTTATACTCATGTCTTAGTGCACCTCTTTACTAAGCATTAGGCTTAATGTGTTATTGTAACGACCCCGGCCAGGAGCCGTCACGTGTTCATAATCTTTCATTGATCGTTCGCTTGACTTTTACTATTATTACATCTTTTCTATTTCTCGACAGACATTCACATTTGCATAATATATATATTTATTTATTATTTAAACTGGAAACAGAGACGTAGAACCATCAAGGGAGACGAATCCTCTCGTGCTCGATTTCCCTACACCTCGTCGGCTCAAACTCTCGCAGAGTCGAGCGACTAGGCTCGGTCATCGGTTTCTTAACAAATTCGGGCAAGGAAGGAATGCCCTCAACTCTCTTAACATGATTCTACTCGGGTTTGCATGGGTTGCATGTGTTGGCAACCCTCAGAAATTTCATCGTCCGGTCATCACGTGCCTTACGCGTGACTCGCTTAACACCGCCTAAAAGGAGACATCTTCCGGTGGGCACGTGGGCCTCACGTGCTCAATTAAAACATCATCCGGTGACATCCACCGGTCACTAGACGATAAAATAACATTTACAACTTCCGGTCGCTAAACGACAAAACACATTCTACATCTACCAGTGACTAAACGACAAAACACATTCTGCATCTACCGGTGACTAAACGACAAAACACATTCTGCATCTACCGGTGACGTCATCCGGAAGACTAAATCATCAAACTACTATCATTCGGCATCTGCCGATGACGTCAGCCGGAAGACTACCTCATCCAGCTTCCATCTTACGGTAGAAAACACTAAATCATCAAATGACACCTTCCAACAGAAAGAACCACAACTCATTCAGAATGCATATAGCGGAAGACTTAAGCTACAGATCATTTATAAATCTATATAATCATTCCCTGACTCAGTGATCAACTAGACGGTCTCAAGGCTCAACATTATAAAATAATCTCACCCTACTTTAACTACCATATCCTTTATTATACTGAAACAAAATAGCATTAACCAGGGGTCATAAATCGCCTTTCCAGTCCTGCACTGTCATTTTGAGCTTCCTCCAGCAACCAGCCTTAAGCATCCTCTTTGAACAAAGTATCCTCACCTGAACCTTCTTCACCTACACCATAAGGTTCAACTATAAGCCTAATGCTTAGTAAGGAATGCATGCTGATAGATATACATGAGTGCACAAATTAGAGAACACAAGTTCATAAACCTTTCTTCATTCATGTTCATTTTCATTACTTACATGGCATGTATTAAGGCAGGAAACGAGGGAGAAGGGCAGGGGTACTTAGTCATTTGCCTATCGCGGCAATCATAGTAACGACTTGCTCGGCCTCCACCAGTGGGAGAATTCGCGAGCCATACATGTCATCAACTCGGCCTCCACCAGTGGGAGAATCCGCGAGCCATAATAATCATTAACTCGGCCTCCACCGGTAGGAGGATTCGCGAGCCATTCATATCATAGTCTTTTCCTCCGCTCTGCACTTAATCATGGTTACATTTGCTCTTCATGTTCTTAACTTAATCATAAACGTGGACATAATGCATAGACATGAAGTTCACAGAGAAAAGTCATACCATAAAGACAAACAAAACATCCCGTAGCTTAACATCTTCGTACACAAATTCTTCATATCATGGAAATAACTAATCATAATCAACAGACTAACATCTCAATGATTTCCTAATACCCTTGCGGTGTAGGGCCCTAGTGGCCGGAAATCTTAATACATTCACTTACCTGGTTTCCTTAGCAATCCGAGCTTCTTCCCTTTAAACTTCTTCACCTAAAACATGTACATTACAGTAGTTAAAACAAAGGTCCTAATAGTTCTATTCATAAATCGTCCTAGGACTCTAATAGCTAAGGTTACTCCGAATCCTCTGTTTGACACACTGCAGTCTGAAATCTGAAACTAGGTGGACAGGTTTTACCATTGATTAAATCCGAGTTGGTTACTTTGAAATGTTCAGAATCGATTTGGGATGACATTTCTACTCTCAGACTTAAAAGGGTCTTAAACTACTCGGCCACTGCTAAGAAAATTCCGAACTCAAATGCCGAGCTGAGAGCAGAACTTTAATCACTAATAAATGACTACATTGTCCATTTCATACCTCGGGTGCGGATTTGCAGAGGAAAGTAGGCTGAAACCAGCCGTCAGCAAGGGAAGATTCTGGTAGCCGAGAGCAAAAGCTTGGGAGAGAAGGAATCGCCGAGAGGGAATGTCGGCTACAGTGGTAATAAAATGAGGTTTAAGGTTTCCATTTTCTATTTATACTCAACCCATCAATCTTAATTACAAAACTGCCACCCAACCTAGTTTTACTCTACTTGTAATAAATTTGTCTTAACATTAAATTTAAATCATAAAGGTTAAATAAGAGGGTGACAATGAAAATGGTCAGAAAATCACCTGGCCGAAATGTCGGGTGTTACATCCACCCCTCCTTAAACAAAATTTTCGTCCTCGAAAATTGCTCAAGCAAATAACTCTGGATAATTGTCCAACATCTCCTGCTGTCTTTCCCATGTGGCTTCTTCAATGCCGTGATTCGTCCATAAAACTTTCACCAATGGAATCTCTTTGTTTCTCAGAATCTTGATTGTATATTCCAAAATCTGTATTGGTTTCTCCTCATACTCCAGTGTCGGCTCTAAACCAATATCTGATGGCTGGATGACTTGCATTGGATCACGCATGCACTTCCTTAACATTGACACATGGAAGACATTATGAACTTTATCCAATGATGGAGGCAGTTGCAGTCTGTAAGCTGTACTCCCGACTTTTGCCAAGACAGGGAAGGGTCCAATAAATCTCGGATTAAGTTTTCCTTTCTTGCCAAATCTTAAGACTCCCTTAAATGGTGACACCTTTAAGAATACCTCATCTCCTACTGCAAACTCGAGTTCCCTCATCCTTTGATCTGCATAACACTTCTGTCGGCTTTGTGCAGTCATCATTCTTTTTCGAATAGTGGCAATCTTATCTTACATTTGCTGCAGAATATCGGGTCCAAGAAGTTTTGTTTCGCCAACCTCGTCCCAGTAAAGAGGTGACCTACATTTCCTACCATACAGTGCTTCATAGGGTGCCATACCAATGGTGGACTGATAACTGTTATTGTAGGAGAACTCAACTAGCGGTAAATGTCTACTCCAAGTTGTCTGAAAGTCAAGTACACATGCTCTCAACATATCTTCGAGTATTTGAATAGTCCTTTCTGATTGGCCATCGGTCTGTGGGTTAAAAGCCGTGCTGAAAGATAACTTTGTACCTAATGTGCCTTGCAAACCCTTCCAGAATCGAGAGGTAAACCTGGGGTCACGGTCAGAAACAATGGATACCGGGATTCCATGCAACCTAATAATTTCCTGAACATAGAGATCAGCAAATTGGTCCATCGTATAGGTGGTCCTCACAGGTAAGAAATGGGCTGATTTTGTCATCCTATCAACCACAACCCAAATACAATCATGCCCTTTTGTCGTCTTAGGTAGTCCTACTACGAAATCCATAGCTATGTGTTCCCACTTCCATTCGGGAATAGGCAACGGCTGAAGAGTACCTCCTGGACGTTGGTGCTCGGCTTTGACTTGTTGGCATACTAAACAGGACTCTACATACTTAGCAACATCCCTTTTTAGGTTAGGCCACCAGTACAGTAACTTCAGGTCTCGGTACATCTTGGTGCAGCCAGGATGTACAGAAAAGGAAGAGGAGTGCGCCTCAGCCAAGATCAACTTACGCAATTCCACATCATTAGGAATGCACCACCGATTCCTAAACCTCAGGATTCCATCCTTGGAGAGACTGAACTCGAAGGTGGTGTCTTTCAACTTATTCATCATGCTGATATTTTCCTCTGAATCCCTCTGTTGCGCATCCTTGATCTTTTCCAAAATTGTTGGTTGAATAGTTAACTCAGTGAGCAAGATTGATAACTCTGGAACTATCTCCAACCCAAACTTCTGAACTTCTGTTCTCAAAGGTATAGACATGGTTGAAACCACGGGCTGCATTGTTGTTGACATCCTACTCAATGCATCGGCTACAGAGTTAGCCTTCCCCGGGTGATACTTGATCTCAAAATCGTAGTCCTTGACAAATTCCAACCAACGTCTCTGTCTCATGTTCAACTCCTTCTGTGTGAAGAGGTACTTTAGGCTTTTATGGTCAGAAAACACTTCACATTGCTGTCCATATAAATAGTGTCTCCAAGTCTTCAAAGCAAAAACAACAGCAGCTAATTCTAGATCATGGGTGGGGTAATTTTGCTCGTAATTCTTTAGCTGCCTAGAAGCATACGCTATAACTTTACCCTCTTGCATCAGGACACAACCTAAACCAACTTTAGACGCATCGCAGTAAACACTAAATTTTCCTTCTTCGGTTGGGAGGGTCAAAACAGGGGCTGTCGTTAACTTCAGTTTCAATACCCGAAAGCTATCTTCACAGGCTTCGGTCCAAGAATACTTAATGTCCTTCTTCGTCAAACTCGTCAGGGGTTCAGCTATCATAGAAAATCCCTTGATGAATTTTCTGTAATAGCCTGCCAATCCAAGGAAGCTGCGGACTTCACTGGCATTCTTTGGTTGTGGCCAATCCTTTACTGCCTGAATTTTGGTCGGCTCCACTGATATTCCATTAGCAGAAACTACATGGCCAAGGAAATTAACTTTGTCCAACCAAAATTCACACTTAGACAATTTGGCATAAAGCTGGTGCTCCTTCAATGTTGTCAAAACTACTCTTAAATGTTCTGCATGGTCAGCTTCAGTCCGTGAGTATATCAGGATATCGTCTATAAACACAATTACAAATTTGTCCAAGTACCCCCGAAAAACTCGATTCATTAAGTCCATAAAGGCTACAGGGGCATTTGTCAATCCAAATGACATGACCGAGAATTCATAATGTCCATAGCGGGTTCTGAAGGCTGTCTTTGGTATATCTCCTTCCTTAACCTTCAGTTGGTAGTAACCCAAACGTAAATCTATCTTTGAAAATACCTTAGCTCCTTGCAATTGGTCAAACAAATCATCAATCCTAGGTAAGGGGTACCTATTCTTGATTGTCAACTTATTTAGTTTCCTGTAGTCTATGCACATTCTAAGAGAACCATCTTTCTTCCTTACAAACAAGACTGGTGCACCCCAAGGAGAACTGCTGGGGCGAATAAATCCCTTGTCTACCAATTCCTGCAGTTGGACCTTCAATTCTTTCAACTCAACAGGTGCCATACGGTAAGGATTCTTAGATACAGGTGATGCCTCAGGGTATGTATCAATTACAAATTCTATTTCCCTATCAGGTGGTATACCCGGTAAGTCATCCAAGAATGCCTCGGGAAATTCTCGGACTATAGGAATATCTTGTAGCTCAATTTTATTCTTCACCCGATCATCTATTACACTAGCCAGGTAGCTCTCACAACCACTTCTCAGCATTCGGTAAATTTCTAGTGAGGATATAATTGGTATCTTACTTATTTTAGGAATAGCTTGGAAGGAATAATGATTACCATTTGGGGGTCTAAAATCAACTATTCCAAATCTACAACTTATCGTGGCATGATGTCTAAATAACCAATCCATCCCTAATATCACTTCATACCCTTTTATGTCAATGACAATTAATTCCGCATAGAGATTCTTATCCCCTAAGGACACGACGTCACCCTTAACAATCTGTTCTGAATGTAGGGACTTCCCTGATGGTAACATAACACTATATGACCTTTCAGCTGGTAAAGATCCTATGTTATGATTGTATACAAACAAGGTTGATATAAACAAGTGTGTGGCCCCTGTATCTATAAGTGTATAAGCAGCAAAACCACAGATCATGATAGTACCTGATATGACTGTATGCTGAACAGCTCCCTCATCTTCCATCAACGCATACACTCTGGGTACAACTCTTGCACGATTCGGGTCTGGCGGCATGGGGCAGTCTCTGACTAAGTGTCCGGTCTTATCACACCTGAAACAGCGGCCAGAAAGCAACTTGCACTCACCAGGGTGGTTCTTCTGACATGTAGGGCATAGAGGTGCCAGAGGTCTCTTTCCCTTTCCCTGGTCACCATTCTGGTTGAGGGGCCTCTTTATTCCCTGCTGTTGTTGCTGTGGTCCCCTGTTCTGTCGCGGCTGCCAACCTTTGTTCTGACATGGTGGCGGCTGAATGTCCTTCATGAGTTTCTTTGGCTGTTCGCGCTGTGCATATGCTGTCATTTTTGCCTCTTCCAGCTCCAAGGCCTTAGCCGTCACTTCACCATAAGGTACATTATGTATCCCAGCAGTCTTCACTTTCATGTACAGACTTGGCTTCAGTCCTTGAACAAATTGGTAAATCTTGTCTTCCTCATCCTCAATCATACGGGGAGCAAACCGTGATAAGGCATCAAATTCGCATATGTAATCCGTCACAGAGCCAGTTTGTCGTAGGTTCATGAACTCCTTCTTCTTGTTGGCCCGAACAGTCCTATTAAAGTACTTGTCAAAGAAGGCAGTCTTGAACATCCCCCAGGTCATGGTTTCGGCATTAGCGGTGTTCTGGATCGAGTCCCACCAATGCCTTGCACTTAACTCCAAATGAAAGACAGCATAGGTGACCTTATCCCCTTCGTCAACCTTTGCATACTTAAACATGTCTTCTATCTTTCGAATCCACTCCTCAGCATGAATAGGATCTGAAACATACCCATTAAACACCGGGGGTCGAAGCCGGTGAAAGCGTTCACCCCCATGATCATGAGTTGCGTTAGTACTGGAGTTGCCTTGTTTTTCTCTAGCTGTCATCAGTCGTTCTATCTGGTGGGATTGGCGCATGACTAACTCGGTCAACTGAGCAATAGCATTGCTATCCTCATTGGTCTCTCTCTGTTGACCTCTAACCATTTTGGGATTCCTAGACAAATCATTACAGGTATAACTTAACTTAATGACATACATGAAATCATAAATACTTACAGTTGCTGAGGTGTGCTCAAGTGACAGTCAGTGCTGGAAGGCAGTCTGCAGAATCGGTTTTAGAACCTGGTTTTGCCTTTGATACCATTTTTGTAACGACCCCGGCCAGGAGCCGTCACGTGTTCATAATCTTTCATTGATCGTTCGCTTGACTTTTACTATTATTACATCTTTTCTATTTCTCGACAGACATTCACATTTGCATAATATATATATATATTTATTATTTAAACTGGAAACAGAGACGTAGAACCATCAAGGGAGACAAATCCTCTGGTGCTCGATTTCCCTACACCTCGTCGGCTCAAACTCTCGCAGAGTCGAGCGACTAGGCTCGGTCATCGGTTTCTTGACAAATTCGGGCAAGGAAGGAATGCCCTCAACTCTCTTAACATGATTCTACTCGGGTTTGCATGGGTTGCATGTGTTGGCAACCCTCAGAAATTTCATCGTCCGGTCATCACGTGCATTACGCGTGACTCGCTTAACACCGCCTAAAAGGAGACATCTTCCAGTGGGCACGTGGGTCTCGCGTGCTCAATTAAAACATCATCCGGTGACATCCACCGGTCACTAGACGACAAAATAACATTTACAACTTCCGGTCGCTAAACGACAAAACACATTCTACATCTACCGGTGACTAAACGACAAAACACATTCTGCATCTACCGGTGACTAAAAGACAAAACACATTCTGCATCTACCGGTGACGTCATCCTGGAAGACTAAATCATCAAACTACTATCATTCGGCATCTGCCGATGACGTCAGCCGGAAGACTACCTCATCCAGCTTCCATCTTACGGTAGAAAACACTAAATCATCAAATGACACCTTCCAACAGAAAGAACCACAACTCATTCAGAATGCATATAGCGGAAGACTTAAGCTACAGATCATTTATAAATCTATATAATCATTCCCTGACTCAGTGATCAACTAGACGGTCTCAAGGCTCAACATTATAAAATAATCTCACCCTACTTTAACTACCATATCCTTTATTATACTGAAACAAAAGAGCATTAACCAGGGGTCATAAATCGCCTTTCCAGTCCTGCACTGTCATTTTGAGCTTCCTCCAGCAACCAGCCTTAAGCATCCTCTTTGAACAAAGTATCCTCACCTGAACCTTCTTCACCTACACCATAAGGTTCAACTATAAGCCTAATGCTTAGTAAGGAATGCATGCTGACAGATATTCATGAGTGCACAAATTAGAGAACACAAGTTCATAAACCTTTCTTCATTCATGTTCATTTTCATTATTTACATGGCATGTATTAAGGTAGGAAACGAGGGAGAAGGGCAGGGGTTCTTAGTCATTTGCCTATCGCGGCAATCATAGTAACGACTTGCTCGGCCTCCACCAGTGGGAGAATTCGCGAGCCATACATGTCATCAACTCAGCCTCCACCAGTGGGAGAATCCGCGAGCCATAATAATCATTAACTCGGCCTCCACCGGTAGGAGGATTCGCGAGCCATTCATATCATAGTCTTTTCCCCCGCTCTGCACTTAATCATGGTTACATTTTCTCTTCATGTTCTTAACTTAATCATAAACGTGGACATAATGCATAGACATGAAGTTCACAGAGAAAAGTCATACCATAAAGACAAACAAAACATCCCGTAGCTTAACATCTTCGTACACAAATTCTTCATACATGGAAATAACTAATCATAATCAACAGACTAACATCTCAATGATTTCCTAATACCCTTGCGGTGTAGGGCCCTAGTGGCCGGAAATCTTAATACATTCACTTACCTGGTTTCCTTAGCAATCCGAGCTTCTTCCCTTTAAACTTCTTCACCTAAAACATGTACATTACAGTAGTTAAAACAAAGGTCCTAATAGTTCTATTCATAAATCGTCCTAGGACTCTAATAGCTAAGGTTACTCTGAATCCTCTGTTTGACATACTGCAGTCTGAAATCTGAAACTAGGTGGACAGGTTTTACCATTGATTAAATCCGAGTTGGTTACTTTGAAATGTTCAGAATCGATTTGGGATGACATTTCTACTCTCAGACTTAAAGGGGTCTTAAACTACTCTGCCACTGCTAAGAAAATTCCGAACTCAAATGCCGAGCTGAGAGCAGAACTTTAATCACTAATAAATGACTACATTGTCCATTTCATACCTCGGGTGCGGATTTGCAAAGGAAAGCAGACTGAAACCAGCCGTCAGCAAGGGAAGATTCTGGTAGCCGAGAGCAAAAGCTTGGGAGAGAAGGAATCACCGAGAGGGAATGTCGGCTACAGTGGTAATAAAATGAGGTTTAAGGTTTCCATTTTCTATTTATACTCAACCCATCAATCTTAATTACAAAACTGCCACCCAACCTAGTTTTACTCTACTTGTAATAAATTTGTCTTAACAATAAATTTAAATCATAAATGTTAAATAAGAGGGTGACAATGAAAATGGTCAGAAAATCACCTGGCCGAAATGTCGGGTGTTACCGTTTTCGTATGATGTAGGTGACGATGACGAAGGTGAGAAACTTCCTCCTGATGATCAGGCATAGGTGGTCGATGAGTGGAGCTTGTGGCGACGGGATGTGTTTTGGCTAGGTGCGATGACTCGTGGGAGTGCTCTGAGTCGTTTTGTGGTGAATTAAAAGAATATAGGTTGTTTAAAAGATTTTAGGGTGTATAGAAAAGTTTGACACTTTGATGATTATAGTGGATAATGGTTTGGAGTAAAGTGTTGTTTTGAATGATTTTGTAAATGAATTCGTTTTGGAAAAGATTCAAGGATTCAAATGTTTATGGTGATGTTGGTTTGTGGATTTGGTTGGAATGCGTTTGATGATTTTAGGTGTTAAATGGTAGGGATACGTTCGGTTTTAGAATGATCCATGCGGTTTATTTTCATGAATTTTAAACATAGATTCAGGTATGTTTTGAGTCGTCTTTTGTTGGGAGTTTGAAGTATGGTGAGTCTAATGTGGTTGGGAATGTTTTTGGAAGGTTTAAGGTGAAGAGGAGATGTTAAAAAGGGAAAATTTGGCTAAGTCTAAAAAAGGAGGGAGAAGGGCGCAGGTGGGCGCGTGGCCAGGCGCTGGTGCGTGCTGGACCAGGCGCGCGCGCCAGGAGGGTGTCCTGGCGAACAATCGCCTCAGGTGGCGATTGTTCGCCACCCCCTCTGGAATTTGGTTGCCAATTCCAGAGGAGGTGGCGATCGTTTGCCACTCGTGGCGAACGATCGCCTTGGTCGCATGCCGTGCGTGCGTGCGTGCTGGGCGTTAGGCGATCGCTGGGCGTTAGGCGATCGCCTGGGGGATCATACGGGGCGAACGATTGCGCCAAATTGGGCGATCGATCGCCCCTTGATTGTTTTCTTTTTTTTTTTTTTGGCGACAGATCGCCAGTAAGGAGGGGCGATCAGTCGCCCCTCCTTTGGCTGGCAGTTGACGATTTTTGCCCCCTGTATGTTATTGATTTTGTTTATTGGGTTTTAGTTTATTTAAAGTGTTAAGGGAAGTGTTCGTAAAAAAAAAAAATAAAGAACAAAATACTTGTATGCCAAAATTAAGAAGGCTAAGTTAGAAGTAAGTTATGGTTAGGCCGTGACGGCCCTGACCGGGTTGGGGTTGTTACAGAGGTGATGTGTGAAGAAGAAGTAAGAACGCAGCACTCTGGAATTAAAGTCTAGAGAGCTTGCCGATCGATCGCCAATGCGGGCGATCGATCGGCTGACGTTTTACGGGCGTGATGTATTTTTATTGATTTGTTGATGTTGATGAAATAGGTTTTGGAAGAGTTAGGCTTGTACTTTGATGCTTGGAAATAGGCTGATGTTAAAGGTGAATGTAGAGTTCTGGTCGATTTAATTAAGTTGTTCAGTTTTCTGATAAAGGAAAATAATCGATCGATTTTAGGTTAGTGTTGGCATCAACCGAATTTAGGTCAGTGTTGACATCGACCGGAATTAGGCAGTGTTGACATCGACCAAAATTAGATCAGTGTTGATATCGACCAAATTTAGGTCAGTGTTGACATCAACCGATCTTGTTCAGCGTTGACCATCGATCGGTAGATACGATCGGCAGACGCGATCGGCAGAAGCGATCGGAAGAAGCGATCGGTAGATGTTAATGGCAGAAGTCGATCTAAGTTATAGATGTCGACCCTCACTGTACAATTTGACGAAACGTGAGAGGGAGTGTTGTCTGCCGAAATGAGTTGTTGATCCCCACTATACCATTTGACGAAACCCAATGTAACACCCGACTTTTTCGGGTTTTTAATTTTCTGCCATACAATGGCATTTTAGCAAATATTGAGAATTTAGCCTTTTTGGTGAATATGGAGTTTTATTAGAACTATGAGTAAATCAGAGTATTTGGAGGAATAAGAAAATTTCGAGAAAACGAATCGATAATTAAATAACGAAATAAGCAAAGATTTTAGCATAAAGGGCAAAATGGTAATTGTCAAGTTAAATATTATAAAAGACAAAAACACTTCCTCCTCCACTCGGTTTTCTATTTCACGAAGAGATTCTCCAAAGAGTTTTCTTGACTCTCTCTGGCGACTTTGGCTTTCACGGCGATTCCTCACGAATCAACGCCGATTCCTCTCCAATCAACCACTTCCATTTTCGTTTTCTTCTCGAAATCGCTTCCTAGGTAAGATTCTAGTGTTTCCTGGCTTTAGTTTCCAATTTTTGAGTTGTTATGTGGTTGGAGTTTCGTTAGGATTTCGTCAAAAATCATTGAGTGAAGTTAGAAATGGTTAAGGTTACCGTACTTGTGCCTCTAAATGATGTATTTATGACAGTTGGTGAAAGTTTAGTTGAATTAGGGGTTATTATTGGTGTAATAACCGACTTCACGGGATATTAATATTATATTATATGATGGCATTTTTGTAAATATGTCAAATCAAATTCGTTTTTCAAAAAGAAAGCATCATTAGAATCCTAATTATTAATAGGAATTTTAAGAAAATTATGAGAATTTTTGGAGTAATAACGCTATATTTCGAGTAATTACGTTTCTCGTAATATAAAAGACGTTTTAGTAAAAATAGTAAACGAGGTCTGATTTGCAAACGGACAGTTTTAATAAATTCCAAATAATAAGTTGACTTATTGGTGAAATAAGGAGATTTGGTGAAACCGAATAGCTAGTTAATCAACGAAACAAATGACGAAACAAATAGAAAATCAAAGGAAGGGCAAAACGGTAATTTGCCAAGTCAATATTATAAAAAAAATAACAAATCTCTTTCTTCCTTCACCATTTTCACGCCAGAGAACTTCTTCTCCTGCAATTCCTCTCGGCCGTCGGTGATTCCTCAACGTCCGACCTCCGTTCTTCTCTGTTCGTCCTTTGTTCTTCACGTTTTCTCCTCCAATCGACACCCTAGGTATGAATTTATGATTCTAGAGTGTTAGTTTTCAATTTTCGAGCCGATTTAACGTTAGGGTTTCGTTAGGGTTTAGGTTAAAAATGCGATTTCGGATTTAAAAATCAATAGGTTATCATAGTTTATGAACGTATAGAACTTATTGAGCGTTATTGGACGAAACTAGATTAATTTGTGGAAAATGTTAAAATTCGAGAAATTTTGAGATTTTGGGGAAAACTCGTAATTTGGGATTTGAGTTGCCGAGCGTGTGTTGCTCGATGAAATAGCTCAATGAATTGGATTAAAGCTTTAGGAAATTTCTTTAGTTAAGGTTTCGTCAAATTTGGACGTTTAGTAGCTTAAACTTATTTTAATGAAAAATGTCGTGTTTTGCCTCAGGCGAACGACTCTCGTGGGCAGAGCTTGAAGTTCAGCGTGCTCAAGGTAAGTTCTCGTGACTTACTCTGGCCGATTGGCCTACACCGTACTTCGATGTCGCGTCGAGGATCTTAGAGTATTGTGTGTTTAAATTGCTTTGGTTGGGTAGTTAGGTTAGTTGCTTTATAGGTTATGTTTTATTTGTCTTGATGGTATGCATGTTGGTTGTTTATTTTATGCTTATAATTGTTCATGCATTACGTATTTTACCTAAGCATGAAAATGAATTTCCGCACGATGTTTTCAGAAAATCGATGTGGCCCGAAAGGGGGCTATCGATCTATTGTGTGGACCGATTAAGGGTCTGACCAATACCACATCTCATATAATGTAATAAAATACGAAATCTGTTATCTGGTCACGCGAGGTGGGGCTCAGGCACGACTGTATGTGTTGTAAGCGTGTACCCCCCTCCTCTAGCTGGAAAGAGTAGTCCGACCGCTGGATGGGCTCTCTCTGGTTAGGGGGATGAGATCTCGGTGATATTCTGTCTGCCACGATCTATATGTTATGCATGATTTCTGAACTCCATATGCACTGCACGCATCTGCATTTACGTAGAATTTACTGAGCATTTAGCTCATAGTGTGTCTGTATGGTGTAGGTGATGTTGTAGGTGACATTGAGCCAAGTGAGGACGACGTTCCTCCTCCTGATGTGTGATGCAGTTGATGGAGAATGGCCCGTGGGAGTGTGCTGAGCAGTCGGTGCGTTTTGACCCGTGGGGATGTATGTACGTATTTTGAGAGTACTGGGTTAATATTGGACAAAAT
Source organism: Begonia masoniana (assembly GCA_022432975.1). Taxonomy (NCBI): domain Eukaryota; kingdom Viridiplantae; phylum Streptophyta; class Magnoliopsida; order Cucurbitales; family Begoniaceae; genus Begonia; species Begonia masoniana. Next base: position 22,791,513 of record CM039502.1, read on the forward strand.
ATGTGTAAAGTTAGAACATATTAGGATGCTTGGGATCTGGCTAGATGTTAGGTTCATGTTTTGACGTTTTAAACGTTCTTGAAAACCTGTTTTATAAACTGTGTTTATATAGTGTTTCATTGGAACTGCTTGGAATTTAAAACAGGAGGATTTGTCAATTTTTAAACGTATCCACGCAGTTTGTTTTTATAAAAGTTTAATATGTGTTTAGGTTGTTTGGTTGGAGTTGATAAATTGTGAAGTGTGTGATGTGCAGGGATGAGAAATTTGTAGGAAAGAAAGTTGGTGTTTTCTCTCTGGAATTTCGGATTCCAGAGAGCACAAAAAAAAGAAAACAGAAGAAGAGATTAAAGAAGGAGGGTGTGAAGGGCGACTGGGCACTGGGTGTGAGGGGCGACTGATCGCCCCTCCCTGTGTTGATTGCAGCGATCGATCGCTGGGGCAGCGATCGATTGCTGCGATCGATCTCCCTTGGCTTTCGATTGTCAAATGCTGAATATGCCCTCCCATGTTTAGCCGATTGTTTTTAATAGTTTTATTTTTTTTATTAAATGTTTTAAATTTTATTTAATTTGATTTATGTTGATTTTAAACGATTTTCTAAACGAACTTCAATTTCGATTTAATTTTCGCTTAAGTTTAAATTTAAAGTTCATAATAAGGATAAAAAAATATAAAATACGGGAAATTGGGTACAGTATCTGGGTCGTTACAATTGGTGTTTTATTGATTTGACCTGTTTTAATGAAGAATGTTATGAATTGCCATAGGTGAACAACGCTCATGGACGGAGCTCGATTTTCTAAGGACGACAGGTAAGTTTTCATGACTTACTGTGGCTGATTGGCCTACACCATATGTCAGTTTTGTTGGTCGAGGATTGTTAAGGCAATATGTATGTTTTATGTTTTTGGTTGGGTAATTTAGGTTTAGTTGTTTGGTAGGTTATGCTTGTATGGTTTTGAAGGTATTCGTGCTTTTATATTTATATTATGCATTGAAATGTTCATGCATCATTGTTCACGAACGTCATGAAAAATGGATTTATGAATGAAGTTTACGAAATGAAATGAAACGAGACGACTTAAATAGACGACTAAAATGAGATGACTGAGACGACTGAAATGAGACGACTGAGATGACTAAGACGACTGATAGGAAATGATAAATAAAATGAATGGACAGCATTAATGAAAATTGCATATACATGTTCATGCATTGACATTTATGAAACTTACTGAGCCTTTAACTCATAGGGTGTCTTTATGGTGTAGGTGAACTCGAAACAAGTGAGGAAGACGTTCCTCCGCTAGATGGATGAGGGGGTTGAAGAGGAATGCCTGTGGGAGTGCGCTGTGCAGTCAGTGCAAACTAGACCCGTGGGAGCAATCGGTTGAGTATTTTGTGAATTTTGGGTTTATGTCGGGCTGATGGGGGAAAGCATATGAATTGCATGGAACTCATTTTAGGGTGTTGACATTTGGATAATGTAAATATTAAATTGATGAAATGGAGGATGATTCTTGATGTTTAATGTTTCTGGAAATTTTGGGTGAATGGTGTTTAGGTACAAGGGGAAATTGTATGAGTTTTGGTTAAGTGTTTGGTCAAAGTCAATCGACAGATGTGTTCAGTTACTGTTGAGAGGTGGATGTGAGCGGTAGAAGTGTACAGTGAATATGAGCGGTGGATGTGATCAGCGGTGGATGTGGCTTGGTAGAAGTTGAGCGGTGGATGTGAGCGGTAGAAGTGTACAGTGGATGTGAACGATAGAAATGAACAGTGGATGCGAGCGGTAGATGTGAACAGGGAAAATTTTGGGCTTGGGCCCTTTTTGCCCTCTGTTCTGCTTGACCGATTCCTCTTCTGTTTTAATGGTTTTACTTAATTGATTTTTAAATATGTTTAAACAATTTATACTTTGATTTAACGAAAGGATTCACTAGGGAAAAAAAGGGGTAATTCTAGGAATAGTTTAAGGGTCGTTACACTCGATAATAAGTATTGTCTGCCGAAATAAGTTGTCGACCCCCACTATACCATTGGATGAAACCCGAGAGGAAGTGTTGTCTGCCTACTCTCCTTAGTAGTTCGTCGACCGATTCTCTTCAGTAGTTTGGATAGAGACGAAAATGTAAAACCAAGATCTTAGCATGTCTTCCGCTTAACAAATTTAATTGTCTTTAAATGAGTGAGATTAGATGATCGAAATAAAAAAATTCAAATTTTACGGGATTTTTAGGAATAGTGACAAGGGAAAATTTACGGGACGTTACATTTATGGTATCAAAGCTCTCGGGTTTTAAAATCGGTTCTGTAGACTGCTTGACCACTACACAGACATGCTTCCTCAACTGTAAGTACGTTTATGAGTTTTCTTTTATTTCGATTTCTTAGGATTATGTGTGGTTACATTTTATAGGATTACAAAAATAGTCCGAGGTAGACACGCTAGGGACAAAGCCATGGATAGGCTGACAAACTTGCTTGATCATCAGGCTCAGCATATGGACAGGCAAGCTCAGCAAATCGAGAGACTAATAAGCCGAGAGGGTCAAGAGCCCAAGAACTGGTAGTTTCGAACAATCATGGTATGGAGAGGTTTCAGAAGCTAAGACCTCCGTTGTTTCATGGACAGTCTTCGGACCCCTCTGTTGCTGAAGAGTGGGTTCGGACCATAGAATATATGTTAGCATATGCTAAGATTGAGGATGAGGAGAAAGTTATGTGCGTTACCTTTCACTTGGCATCCGATGCCCGATTCTGGTGGAATTCCATCAAGGCAACCACTGACATAACAGTGATGAGTTGGGAGCGGTTGAAAATCGTGTTTTACGACAAGTACTTTAGCCGTACAATACGGGAGGCTAAAATGATAGAGTTTATGCAGTTATGGCAGTGTTGAGCTCCGACCTGCAAATAGTACTCAAGAACTCGAAGAAGACCATTAGTTCCCGGGTGGCACAAAACTGAAAAATCCGAGAAGAAATAATGCAAACGAAATATCAAACGTACTCCAAATTTAACGAAATTTTAGGTGAGTCTTGTGAAGTGAGTGAGATGTGTGTTGGTGAAAAATGTGGTCTAGATTCGTTGATTTAAAGTATTTTTGGACTGTTTTCCGAGAATCGGCCAATAATCGCTATTTGAAGCGTTTTGGTAAGAGTTTTCTTCCAAGGAAGAGAACTCGATTCAAGGAAGTTAGGCCACTTCTTGCCAGTTTCGATCTCAAAAGAAAGGAAAAGAAGATGGTAAATCTGTTCTTACAAGCTACCAAGCTTGAAGATCGGTTTCGGGGGCGCAACCCCTTAGTTGTTGTCAACCGAGCTTACCTTAGAAGCTCCTTGCTCCAAGCTTTCTTCTATTGAGAGAGAAATCCGTGGGTGCTCATAAAAATCATCCCAAAAAGTTACAAACACCAATGCGATGAATATATAGACCTAATGGTGGGCTTGGGCTTGGGCTTGGGCTTAGAGGGGGGATGATGGACCATCATTTGGGCTTAAGTCAAGTCTTCAACTTCAATGGGCCAAAGTATAAACCACGCCACCAACTAATCTTAACATTTATCAAATCCTAACATTCATCTAATCCTAACATGCATATAATAAAGTTTAAACAAGAAGGTCAACGTTTGTCAATAAGTTTGAAATTTCAAAAAAAGCTACAAATATCAAGCTCGGGAAGACAAATTCCCATGTGAGCATTAAGGTGCCTCTTTAGTCTTTCCACATGATGAGATGCTTTGGTTGGTGAACGTCCTCAGCTTTAATCTCCCACTTCACGTCGGCCACGGTATCCTCCAAGTCTTTACACAATCCATAACCTGCTAAAGATATAAGTGTGTTAGTTAAATCATGGACTCGAGTCGGAGATCGTATAATGGGCCTACGGGGCACAACATCTATAGCGACCCTTAAACTATTCCTAGAATTTCCCGTACAAATTTTTCTTTTTTTTATAAATCTTAAGTCGATTTCTAAATCGGAATCTAAATCGTTGGAAATCATTTGGAAAATTGTTAAAGAAAACATATGAAAACACTGTACATTAAAAAAAACAATCGGCCAAGTGATGGAGGGCAAAAGGGGCTTTTTGTCCCGAAAATGCATTGCCAATCGATCTGCCATTTCAGCCGATTGATCGACTGTGGTATAAAAATAGGGGGCGATCGATCGCCCTTTAGGCGATCATCATGGCCGATCGATCTCCCCTTGTGGCGATCGATCGGCACACTCTCTGGAATTTTTTCCAGAGAGTAGCCATACAGCACCGATCGATCGCCTCCTCTGGCGATCGATCGGCACTCTCTCTGGATTTTCAAAATCCAAAGAGTTGTCTGTATTCCTTCTTCCACCCTGCACACTTAACAATCCTCTCTCTTTCAACCCTCAACTTCAATACACCCATTAACATACTAAACACCTTAACATAAAACCACTCTTAACCTCATCCGTTCCTCTTACATTTCCTCACTTCATCAATCACCAACGCCGACTCAAAACGTATCTTAAAACACAATTAAAACAAAACAAGAACTATGAAATCCAACTGCATGGATAGCTCGAAAACTCGAGCATATCCATACTTAACCTAAAACATCTCCAAACATTACCATAAAAATCTAAATAAAAGCTTAGTAAAACGTTTTATAAAAACAAGTTTACCAAAACATCAAAACGTCTTTTTATCAACTATCCAGATACCAAACATCCTAATATGGTTCTACTATACAATTTTTTCTACGTTTCTATCTATCAAAATCCCAAAAACATTTACTTACGTCCCCATGGGTCAAATGCGCACTGACTGCCCAGCACACTCCAATGGGCCACCCTTCTTCAACATGCTCATTCCTCGGGTGGAGGGATCTCATCCTCACCTGTATCAAAATCACCTACACCATACAAACAACTATGAATTAAAGGCTCAGTAAGCTTCGTAAATGCAAATACATGCTGTGCATATGAGGTTCATATATCATGCAGACATTTTCATCATTTCTTAATAGAACAGATTGTTACAGAATAGAACGTCACCGGGGTCTAACTCTCACCAGATGGACAGGGCACGTCTGGCGGTTGGACAGCCCTTTCCATATACTGGGGGGAAAACATGCTTCCATCCGTAAACAGCCATGTCTTAACCCCACCCTGTCGTGACCAGATTATGTACATTCGTTTCTTTAATTCGTTTTATTTTCTTAAACACATGCAGAAATCCATTTTTCATGCTATTTTGAAAGAATGTGATGCATGTACAGTTCATAGTTAACATAATGTAAACATATATCGTATATACCATCAAACGTCGCAAGCATAACCTATAAAAGACAACTAACCCTAACTACCCAACCAAAGCATGTAAAAGCACATAACACCAAAATCCTCAACAACGACTTGACTTACGGTGTAGGCTTATCGGCCAAACAAACACTTAGACTTACCTCACGTCCTTTGAAATTCGAGCTCTGTCCATGAGCTTTGTTCACCTATGGCAATTCACAACATTCATCATTAAAAACCGAGTCTAAACCATTGAGTTTTGAAAACTACGAAATCCTAGCTAAAGAAAATTTCCTAAAACTCTAATTTAACTCGTTGAGGCATTTTATCGAGCAATTCATGCTCGTGAATTTCCAAACCTCCATTAATGGAGTTTTTTAAAACCTTCAACCACCCAAAACCTCAACAGCCCTCATTAATTCCAACTAACTCTCACAAATCACCATAAATACGCCTATTAGAATCATAAACACGATAACCTATCGATTTTCAACCTTAGTTCATGTTTCTAACAAAACCCTAAACGAAACCCTAACCGTAAAACTCTAGAAATTGAAATCTAACGTCCGAAAACTATAGAATCTCACCTAGAACGTTGATTGGAGAAGAAATCGTGAAGAGTCGGAGCCGATCGAAAGAATGTTGGTCGCCGAAAATGAGGAATCGCCGCAGGAGGGGAAAGAAATCGCAAAGAAGGGAGGGAGTTTCTTGCTGGAGAAGAAGTATCGTGAGAGGGGAGAGGGAATTATGCAATTTTTATAAAATTTGGCTTGGAAAATTACCATACTGCCCTTCCAATTGATTTTTTTTTTGTTTCTCCATTTATTTCGTTATTTACCCAACGATTCGGTTTCTCCAAATTTTCATATTTCTCCATAAATTTCAATTTATCATTAAGGCTCCATTAAAACTTTCCGTTCGCAAAACGGACTTAATTTGACATATTTACAAAAATGCCATTATTTATTAGAATATTATAATCCCAAAAAATCGGGTGTTACAACATCCCCAGGTGATTGAGGATTTAACCTCAAATTCTTTAATTCAGGACCATCGGAGTTTTCTTCATCGCTTATATAGGGAGATAGGTCCATGACATTGAACGTTGCCAATACCCCGTAATCTCCCAGTAGTTCAATCTTATAAGCGTTGTTATTGATCCGCTGCAACACTTTGAAGGGTCCATCCGCACGAGGAAGAAGCTTAGATTTCCTTTTGTCGGGGAATCTATCTTTTCGTAGGTGCAACCAAACCAAATCTCCTTCATTGAACATAACTTCTTTTCAACCTTTGTTTACTCGTTTGGCCACGCTTGCATTTCTCTTCTCGATGGCTTGACGCACGATCTCATGTAATTTTTTAATTTGTTCAGCCTTTCTCGCTCCTGATGGGTTGGCCAGTTCAGTAAATGGCAAAGGAACAAGGTCCAATAGTGTGCAAGAATTAAACCCATAGGCAACCTCAAAGGGTGATTGCTCAATAGTGGAATGAAGGGTGCGATTGTAAGCAAATTCTAATCCGGGAAGGACTACCTCCCAACTGGATAGTTTCTTACCTACAATACTGCGTAAGAGGGAGCCTAAGGTTCTGTTAACAACTTCCGTTTGCCCATCAGTTTGGGGGTGAAAAGATGTGCTAAAACACAACTTCGTCCCCAACTTCGTCCCCAACTTCTTCCACAAAGTGGTCCAGAAGGCGCTTAAAAATTAGTGTCCCGGTCCGACACTATGAAATGTGGTATGCCATGCAGGCGAACGATTTCCTTGAAAAACAGGTCAACTATAAAGAAGGCGTCATTCGTTTTTGCACAAGGGATAAAATGTGCCATCTTGGAGAAACGATCGACAACCACCATGATTGAATCCTTATTACGAGCAGTTCGTGGCAATCCCAAAATGAAGTCCATACTAACTTCAGTCCAAGGGTACAAGAGAACGGGTAAGGGCATATATAAGCCTTGTGGTAGAACCTTACTCTTGGCTTTCTTGCACACGACGCATGTCTCCACCAAGCGGTGCACATCTCGTTTCATATGTGGCCAATAGAAGTGTTCCTTAAGCATATCGAGGGTCTTCTTCTCCCCGAAATGACTCGCTAATCCTCCACCATAGGCTTTTTTTACACGACATCGCCGTAAGCTTCCTTGCGGAATACATAATTTTCCCGCCCTCAATAAATAGCCATCCATAAGTCGATATTCTCCTTCAGCCTTTTCCTCGCACTTGGTGTAATAAGATCCGAAGTCAGGGTCAGATTCGTAATTATGCTTGATCCATTCAAATCCAAAAAATCGAGTCCCTAACTCTGTAAGAAGAATGCGTTTCCTTGAAAGTGCATCGGCGACTACATTATTTTTCCCTTTCACATACTTTAGAATGTACGGAAACCTCTTCAAAAATTCTACCCACTTAGCAAGCCTCTTGTTTAACTTGTGTTGACCCTTGAGATATCGTAAAACTTGATGGTTAGTATTGATAACAAATTCTCGAGAAAAGAGGTAATGCTGCCAATGCTTTAATGCTCTAATAACGACATAAAATTCTTTATCGTACGTAGAGTAATTGAGCACGGATCCTTTTAGTTTCTCACTAAAGTATGCAATGGGTTTCCTCTCTTGCATGAGTACGGCTCCAATGCCAACTCCGGAAGCATCACTCTTAATTTCAAATACCTTGTTAAAATCGAGAAGTGCTAACACGGGGGAGTGGCATAGCTTGTCCTTGATTAGCTCAAAGCTCTTTTAGCAAGCCGGGGTCCAAGTAAACTCTTTTCCCTTCTTAGTGCAATCAGTGAGCGGTGAGACTATCGAGCTAAAGTCCTTTATGAACCTCCTATAAAAAGAGGCCAAATTATGGAAGCTACGTACTTCGGTTATAGAGTTGGGGGTAGGCCAATCCTTAAAGGCCTTGATCTTGTCAATATCAGCTTCCATGCCATCTTTAGAAATGACAAACCCTAGGAAATAAACATTGTCTTGCCCGAATGAGCATTTGCTTAAATTTCCAAATAATTGAGCTTTTTAGAGGGTTTGGAAAAGTGTACTAAGATGGTTGAGGTGTTGTAGAAGGTCTAGACTATATACTAAAATATCGTCAAAATAGACAACTGTAACACCCCGGGTCTTCCAACTCGGTTTCGCTACCCGTGACATAGAACTGAACTAAGAAATCATACGAGAAATTTAAAAATTCCTCTAAATGATAAAAATCTTGTCTTTAAATCCTCGACCATGCAGCGGAAAACTCAATAAGTAAACAACATTTATCAAAAGACAAAACGTTAAGACATTTGGCTGAGGGAATTGAAAATCAAAGAACATCTACTGATCACAAAACGAAAAAGCATAATGCACACTTCTATTGACAGTTATAAACAACTTCTATCGATCACAAAACGACAAAGCATAATGCACGCCTCTACCTACAGTTATAAACACCATCTACCGATAGATGTAAACAACATCTACCGATAGCTATAAACGACACCTACCGATTAACATGTGCATCTCACGTGGCTCATTAGACTCATTCTGATCACAAAACGACAAGACTCAATACGCCATTCTACCGTTCACAAAATGACAAAACATAACACTCACTTCTGTCGATAGAGAAAATCTACATTTACCGATAACGTGTACATTCCATGTGACTCATTAAACATCGCCCGATAGAAGACTTCTGCCGGTGAACAAAAACTCCTAACGTCCACCGATAGAAATAATCAACATCTACCGATAGAAGAACATCTTAACCTTTACTGACTTTAACATGACTGATCTAAACTTGCACAAATATAATCCATAGACTCATTCAGAATACTTGTAGCGGAAGACTTAAATAAAACAATTAATTCTGTATTCTCATAGTCATCCTCAAACTTAAGATTTGAACCAGACAAAACCTCAAAATCCATCCTACTAAGAAAATCTCATCCTACTTAGACATCAAAATTCATAATCCTTACTAACATCCTAAGAGCAGTAACTAGGGGTCTCATTCGCCTTTCCAGCCACAAACTGTCACCCTGAGCACCATCCAGCAACCAGTCTTAGACATCCTCATTGAGTTTGGAGTCCTCACCTGATAATTCGTCACCTACATTATAAAGTTTAAACTATAAGCCTAATGCTTAGTAAAGAGTGCAATACTAACATGTATGCATGAATGCACAGTTGAAAGGAACACATTTTCATAATCATTTCTCGTCATATTTTTGTTCATATACTTGTTCATGTTCTTGTTCATCGTTTACATCATGTGGATTAAGGGAGGATTTGTGCCGAAAATGGGGTTGACAGTGAAAGTGTACATAGTCCCTTGTGTGCCGTATTCATGGTCATTCTTTTGGACAGTGACATACGCCAAACCGCCCCCAATTCTTTCTTAATCCTTGTTACATAAGTTCCATATTCATATCTTGATCGTGAAGGAAAAACATGCACTTAAAACATTTTCATATGCTTGAAAAGGAAACAATCGTGAAGCATGAGCATGAGTACTCTTATTTCATCGGACTAAAAGGACAAATCAATCATTCAACAATAAATCATGTTGCTATCTCACATATCAAAACCATAAAGACAATAACACAAACAGCTTTCGGACATCATAATCAACTTTAACTTAGTACCCTTGTGATGTAGGGCCCTAATGGCTGGGAATCCTACTCACTCACTTACCTGGTTTCCTTAGCAAACTTGAGCACTTCTCTTCAGACTTCTTCACCTAAAACATTTCACATTACAGAGTTAAACAAAATCCTAAAAGTTCTAACCAAAAGTCATCCTAGAATCTAATATATATATATATATACTTCTAAATCTTCTTAGTCGAGCACCTAGTGTGCACAGATTAAGTTCCAGAACCTAAAAATAACCAGATTCAACCTAGTAACTATCCACAGATTACAAATGTCACTACTATTACTCAGCCATTGATGAATCCAAAACTATAAGTCTTAGCTGAAAATAGAGCTCTAAGTAATTAACCAGCAACTACATTGTCTAAGTCTTACCTAGGGCGTGGATTGTCGGGGTGGAGACTGAAGAATCGATCGTCGATGGAGGAGTAGCTGGCCGAGAGAGAGGGAGAGAAAGAGCTCTGGAGAAAAAGAAAATTGCCAAGAAAGGAAATGTTGGCTACAGTGGGGTTTTAATGAGGTTTAAGGATTTCCATTACCTATTTATACTAATTAAAATCCATCTTAATTACAATTGTGCCACCCAACCTAGTTTCACACCACTTGGAATTCAAAAAATCAGGCATTAATTTAAAATAAAAAGGTCGATAAAAGGTGACAGTTAAATCAGTTAAGAAAACAATCCTGGCCAAAATTGTAGGGTGTTACATCCACCTGTACTTAAACAAAATTTTCGTCCTCGAAAATTGATTAAACAAAGAACTCTGGATATTTGATCAACATGTCTTGCTGTCGCTCCCAAGTGGCTTCATCAATGCCATGATTCGTCCACAAAACCTTCACTAGTGGGATCTCTTTATTCCGCAGAGTCTTAACTGCAGATTCCAAAATTCGAACAGGTTTCTCTTCATACATTAGTGTCGGCTCAATTTCGATTTCTGTTGGCTTAACAATCTGTGTCGGATCACGTATGCATTTTCTTAGCATCGACACATGAAAAACATTATGAACCTTTTCCAGTGATGGAGGTATTTGCAACTTATAAGCTGTACTGTCAATCCTTGCCAAGACGGGGAATGGTCCAATGAATCGTGGATTAAGCTTTCCCTTCTTGCCAAATATTAGAACTCCTTTAAACGGTTAAATCTTTAAGAAAACTCCATCACTGACTGGAAACTCAAGATCCCTCCTTCTTTGGTCAGCATAACTCTTCTGTCGGCTTTGTGCTGTCATCATCCTTTTCCTAATAATGACGATCTTGTCTGACATCTGCTGCAAAATTTCAGGGCCTAGAAGTTTTGCTTCGGCAACTTCATCTCAATATAAGGGTGATCTGTATTTCCTGTCATACAGTGCTTCGTATGGTGTCATACCAATAGTGGACTGGAAACTATTGTTGTCGGAGAATTCAACCAATGACAGACATCGACTCCAAGATGCCTGGAAATCCTAGCACACACGCCCTTAACATATCTTCAAGTGTCTTAATTTTCCGCTCAGATTGTCCATCAGTCTGAGGGTGAAAAGTAGTGCTGAGGGTCAACTTTGTTCCCAACGTGCCTTGAAGACTTTGCCAAAACCTTGAGGTGAACCTGAGATCACGATCGGAGACAATGGATATCAGAATCCCATGCAACCTAATAATTTCCTGAACGTACAGATTAGCAAACTGATCCATCGTGTAAGTTGTCTTTACAGGTAGGAAGTGAGCTGATTTTGTCAATCTGTCAGCCACAACCCAGATACTGTCATGACCTTTAGTTGTCTTAGGTAATCCTACAACAAAATCCATGGCAATGTTTTCCCACTTCCATTTGGGGATCGGTAAGGGTTGAAGGGTACCTCCTGGACGTTGATGCTCTGCCTTAACTTGTTGGCATACCAAACACGACTCCACATACTTGGCAACATCCCTCTTCAAATTTGGCCACCAATAAAGTAACTTTAAGTCCCGATACATCTTGGTATTGCCAGGGTGAACAGAAAAAGGAGACGAGTGTGTCTCAGCTAAGATCAACCTACGTAATTCTTCATCACTTGGAACATACCATCGATTTCTAAATTTCAAAATATCATCCTTGGAGAGACTGAACTCAGAGGAGGCGTCCTTCAAATTACTCATTATGATACTCTTCTCCTTTGAATCCTTCTGCTGTGCCTCTTTAATCTTATCCAAAATAGTTGGCCGAATAGATAATGCCAAAAGCGATGCTGATAACTCCAGAACTATCTCCAACTCAAATTTCTTAATTTTAACCTTCAAGGGTAATGACATGGTTGACACCGCAGGCTGCATTGTCTTTGACATTCTGCTTAATGCATCGGCCACAGCATTAGCCTTACCCGGGTGATACTTAATTTCAAAGTCATAATCCTTAATGAACTCCAACCAACGTCTTTGTCTCATATTTAATTCCTTTTGAGTAAAGAGGTACTTCAGGCTTTTATGGTCAGAAAACACTTCACACTGTTGACGAGTGTGTCTCAGCTAAGATCAACCTACGTAATTCTTCATCACTTGGAACATACGGACTTCACTGGTGTTCCTTGGCTGTGGCCAGTCTTTTACTGCCTGAATTTTGGTTGGATCTACAGATATGCCCTAAGCAGAAATGACATGGCCTAGAAAATTGACCTTATCCAACCAGAACTCATATTTGGACAACTTGGCATAGAGTTGCTGCTGTTTTAATGTCGTTAAAACTACTCTTAAGTGTTTTTCATGGTTAGCTTTAGTCCGTGAGTAAATTAGGATGTTATCTATAAACACAATCACAAACTTGTCTAAATACTCACGAAACACACGATTCATCAAGTCCATAAAAGCTACAGGTGCATTTGTCAATCCAAACGACATCACAAGAAATTCATAGTGTTCATATCGGGTTCTGAATGTTGTCTTTGGTATATCACTCTCCTTAACCTTCAGTTGGTAATAACTCGATCGTAAGTCAATTTTTGAAAATACCTTAGCTCCTTGTAGTTGGTCAAACAAGTCGTCAATTCGGGGTAAGGGATATTTATTCTTGATTGTTAACTTGTTCAGCTCTCTGTAATCTATGCACATTCTAAGAGAACTATCTTTCTTCTTAACAAATAGGACAGGTGCACCCCAGGGAGAACAACTCGGGCGTATAAATCCCTTGTTTACTAATTCCTGTAGTTGGATTTTTAACTCTTTCAGCTCAACAGGTGCCATGCGGTAAGGGTTCTTAGACACAGGTAATGCCTCGGGATATGTATCGATTACAAACTCAACTTCCCTATCAGGTGGTAATCCGGGCAAGTCATCCAAAAATGCTTCTGGAAACTCTCGGACTACGGGAAAGTCTTGAGGTTCTACCTTATTCTTCACCCGAACATCAATTATGCTAGCTAGATAACTTTCACAACCACTCTTCAGTAACCGTTGAGTTTCTAGTGAGGATATAATTGGCATTTTACTTATTTTTGGGATGGCTTGGAAGGAATAACGATCTCCGTCCGGGGGTCAGAACTCAACCAATCCAGACTTACAACTTATCATGGTATAATGTCTGAATAACCAATCCATTCCTAGTATGACTTCATATCCCTTCATATCAATTACGATTTGTTCTATGTACAACTTCTTACCTCCTAAGGACATTATATCACCTTTTACTATCTGCTCTGAATGTAAGGACTTCCCTGACGGTAACATAACACTATATGACCTCTCGGCTGGTAAGAGTTCTAACCTATGCTTACATACAAATAAAGTTGCTACAAACGAGTGAGTGGCTCCCGTATCGATAAGTGTTTAAGCAGAAATACCACAGATCATAATTGTACCTATTATGACTGTCTGCTGCACTGCATCCTCATCTTCCATTAAAGCATAAACTCTAGGCGCCACTCTTGCTCGATTTGGGTCCTGCGGCATGGGACAGTCTCTGACCACATGACCAACCTAGTCACATCTATAGCAACGGCCAGAATATAATTTGCATTCTCCATAGTGGTTCTTCTGGCAGGTGGAACATAGAGGAGCTAGAGGCCGCTTTCTTTTTCCTTGGTCATCATTTGGATTGAAGGGTCTCTTCACACCTTTCTTCTGTTGTTGCGGTCTTCTATTCGGTTGTGGTTTCCAACCTCTACCCTGGCGCGGTGGTGGCTGGGTCTCCTTGATAAATTTCCTTAGCGGTTCACACTGCCCTTGCACAGTTAACTCTACTTCTTCCAATTCCAAAGCCTTACCAGCCACTTCGGAATAAGGTATGTTATGGATTCCTGTAGTCTTCACTCCCTTGAAGAGGCTCGGCTTCAGTCCATGGATAAACTGGTGAATCTTGTCTTTCTCATCATCCACCAGACGGGGCGCAAACCTAGACAAGGCCTCAAACTTGTAGATGTAATCGGCCACTGAACCGGTTTGGCGCAGCTGCATAAACTCCATCTTTTTGCTGGCCTGAACCGCTCGGCTAAAATACTTGTCAAAGAAAGCCATCCTGAACCACGCCCAAGTCATAGTTTCCGCATTCGTAGTGCTCTGAATTGAGTCCCACCAATGCCTTGCACCCAATGCAAGATGAAAAAGAGCACATGTGACCCTGTCCCCTTCTTCGACCTTGGCATACTTGAACATGTCCTCAATTGTTCGAATCCATTCTTCAGCATGAATAAGATCCGAAACTTGTCCATTGAATACAGGAGGTCGAAGACAGTGAAAACGCTCGCTTCCATGGTCATGAGTCGTATTCGAGCTAGAATTCCCTTGCTCTTCTCTAGTAGTCACCAACTGCTCAATTTGGCGGGACTAGCGCATAACAAACTCGATTAGCTGAGCGATGGTGTTACTATCCTCATTGTTATCTCTTTGTTGACCTCTTACCATTTTGAGACTCCTGAACAGATAATCATAAACACATCTTAACTTAATGATATTACTAGAATCGTAAACACTTACGGTTGTTGGAGTGTACTCATGTGGCAAATCTGTGCTGGAAGGTAGTCTGCAGAATTGATTTTAGAACCCGGTTTTGCTTTGATACCATAATTTTAACACCCAGGGTCTTCCAACACGGTTTCGCTACCCATGACATAGAACTGAACTAAGAAATCATACGAGAAATTTAAAAATTCCTATAAATAATAAAAATCTTGTCTTTAAATCCTCGACCATGCAGCGGAAAACTCAATAAGTAAACAACATTTATCAAAAGACAAAACGTTAAGACATTTGGTTGAGGGAATTGAAAATCAAAGAACATCTACCGATCACAAAATGACAAAGCATAATGCACGCTTCTACTGACAGTTATAAACAACTTCTACCGATCACAAAACGACAAAGCGTAATGCACGCTTCTACCGACAGTTATAAAAAACTTCTACCGATCACAAAACGATAAAGCATAATGCACGCTTCTACCGATAGTTATAAATAACTTCTACCAATCACAAAACGACAAAGCATAATGCACACCTCCACCGACAGTTATAAACAACATCTACCGATAGATGTAAACAACATCTACCGATAGCTATCAACGACACCTATCGATTAACATGTGCATCTCATGTGGCTCATTAGACTCCTTCCGATCACAAAATGACAAGACTCAATACGCCATTATACTGTTCACAAAACGACAAAATATAACACTCACTTCTGCCGATAGAGAAAATCTACATTTACCGATAACGTGTGCATCCCACGTGACTCATTAAACATCGCCCGATAGAAGACTTCTGCCGGTGAACAAAAACTCCTAACGTCCACCGATAAAAATAATCAACACCTACCAATAGAAGAACATCTAAACCTTTACTGACTTCAACATGACTGATCTAAACTTGCACAAATATAATCCATAGACTCATTCAGGATACTTGTAGCGGAAGACTTAAATAAAATAGTTAATTCTGTATTCTCATAGTCATCCTCAAACTTAAGATTTGAACCAGACAAAACCTCAAAATACATCCTATTAAGAAAATCCCATCCTATTTAGACATCAAAATTCATAATCCTTACTAACATCCTAAGAGCAGTAACCAGGAGTCTCATTCGCCTTTCCTGTAACACCCGAGTTTTTCAGATTTCCACTCTTAGGGATATTTTCATAAAATAGCAAATTAAGGTCTTTTCTCGAACGGAAAGTTTCATTAGAGCCCTAGGATTTTATGAGGATTTTTAGTGGAATAAGTAAATCTTTAGAAATTCAAATTGATAGCGTAACGCCGAGTTTCGATTTTCTGCATATAGTGTTTTAAGTCGTAAAAATAGTAAATTAGGTCCGTTTTGCGAACAGAGAGTTTCGTTAGAACCCTAGAAATAAGTTAGAATATTTGAAGGAATAAAGAAGTTTTGAGGAATCTAAATCGATGGGTTAATTAACGAAATAGGAAGAACGAATGTGTAATATCCGGCCTGTACGAAATTTCATATTATAATATATATTGGCATTTTTGTAAATATGTCAAATCAAGCCCGTTTTACAAAAACAAAGTATCATTTCGATCCTAACGATTAATAGGAATTTTACAGAATTTACAAGAATTTTCGGAGTAATAACACTATATTCCGAGTAATTAAGTTTCTCGTAATATAAGGAACGTTCTAGTAAAAATAGTAAACGAAATCCGATTTGCGAACGGATAGTTTTAATAAATCTAAAATAATAAGTTGAACCTATTGGTGAATTAAGGAAATTTAGAGAATCCGAATAGTTAGCCGATTGATGAAACGAAGGACGAAACAAATATAAAAACTAAAGAAGGGCAAAAAGGTAAATTGCCAAGTTAATTTTTAATAAAAATCAAATTTCTTCATTCAGCAGAACACTTCTGCGATTTCAATTTTTTCCTCTTTCTTCCAGAGGCGATTTCTCTCTCGGCTTCCCTCTCTGCCTGCGACGACTTCGACGATCCGACCTCCAATCTTTCCTCCGTTCGTTCCGTTTTCTTCGTGCTTTCTCCTCCAATCGACGTTCTAGGTATGAACCTACGATCTTGGAGCTTTTATTTCGATGTTTAAGGAGTTTTAAACAATTAGGTTTCGTTTAGGTTTTGTTAAAAATTGAGATTTAGGGCTCGAAATTGATAGATTGTTATAGTTTACGAACGTATTAGACGTATTAAACGTTATTGGAAGAAGTTTGGAAGATTTAGGAGAAATGTTAAATTTGTAAATTTCGGGTTTTTGGGAAACTCGTAAATTGGATTTCGGGGTATCGAGCGTGGATTAATGGATTAAATGCCTCGATAAGTTAAGTTGGAATGTTAGGAAATTCCTTTAGTTGAAGTTTTGACAATTGGACGTTTATTAACTTAAACTCGTTTTAACGTCAATCCTTGTAAATTGCTTAGGTGATCAGCGCTCGTGGATGGAGCTTGAGCTGCTTTGGACACGAGGTAAGTTCTCGTGATCTTCTTTGGCCGATTGGCCTACACCGTACGTCGAATGTCGTCTCGAGGAGTTTTGGAGATGCGCATGTTTATTTGTTTTGGTTGGGTAGACAGGTTTAGTTGTTTTATAGGTTATAGGTTATGCATTTATAGTCTTGATAGTACACGTTATTGATTGTTTACTTTATGATATAGAACTGTTCATGCATCACGTGTTTTAAAGAAAAGTATGAAAGTGAATTTTGCACAATGTTTTAAAGATAATGCAAAGAATAAAATGGGCCGTAAGGCATATAGTTAAAATGGGCCGTAATACATATAGTTAAAATGGGCCGTAGAGCATAGAGTTAAAATGGGCCGAAAGGGATACAGGCCGAAAGGCATACAGTTTATAGGTCATGCGAGGTGGGGCTCAGGCACGGCTGTACGTGTTGTAAGCGTGTACCCCCCGCCTCTAGCTGGAAAGAGTAGTCCGCCCGCTGGATGAGCTCTCTCCGGTTAGAGGGATAGGATCTCGGTGACACCTACAGTGCATAGCATAGCATAGCATACCATAGCATAGCATTTGCATTTACGAGTCTTATTGAGATTTTTATCTCATAGTGTGTTGTATGGTGTAGGTGATTTCAAGGAAACAGGTGAGGATGAGATCCCTCCACCTGAGGAGTGACACAGTTGACGGAGGATGGCTTGCTGTGGTGTGTTGCGCAGTCGATGCTCACCTGACCCGTGGGGAAGTACGTATAGATTTTGAGGGTTTTAAGTTATTTTGGATAGAATAGGAAAATTGTATAGACATTATAGGGTGTTTGGTTCTGGTAGTTGATAGGTTTACATTTTAATGTTTTTTATACTATTTGTAATTGTTTAGTGATTTTAAAACAGGAGGATATGTTCGGTTTTTAAACATATCCACGCGGTTTATTTCCATAAAACGTACTTGGTTTTAAAATGCGTTTGGAGTTGTTAACGAGGGGTAAGTGAATTATGTGGGTTTTGAGTGTTCGGAGGAATACGTGAATTGTGAATGTATGATGTAAGGAAGAGAAAAAAGAGGTGTGTGTTGTGTGTATATGTGTGAACGCAGGAGAAGAAAAGGAAAAGGGGAAGGGGCAGAGGAGATGGCAACGAATCGCCATGGGGGGGCGATTGAATCGCCACTCCCTGGAAAATTTCCAGGGAGTGTGGCGATTAGTCGCCACAAATTGTGGCGACTGATCGCCACAGGCGATATGCAACAAGCGAATAATCGCCTGTTGCAATCGCCGATGGGCGATTATTCGCCCTATCTTTTGGGCGAGTAATCGCCCCTGCATGTAAGGGGTGATTGCCCCTTTTGTCCCTCGATTTAACTTAATTGTTTTTAAATGTTTTTAAACTATTTTACATATTTGTTTTACTTATTATTTAAATTGTTCCAAGATTCGTTTTAAACGATTTTCCTAACGAACCTCGATTTCGATTTCGGTTTAGGTTTCGTCTAGAGTATAGTTGAAGTTTAAAAAAAAAAAATAGTATGAAAAATCGGGTACAGTATTAGGGACGTGACAATTATGGTATCAGAGCCCCCGGGTTTTAAAATCGGTTCTGTAGACTGCTCGACTGCACAGCCACTACGCGGACATCCTTCATCAACTGTAAGTACGTAGCTTTATTTGATTTCTAGTTTCTTAGAGTATTGTGTTTTAACTTTGGTATAGGAATTTTATAAATATGGTGCGTCCACGAAACGATCGAGATGACCGCGACGATACAATAGACACTCTGAAGGATTTTATTGCCTAGCAGTCTCAACATATGGAGCAACAGGCTCAACAGATGGAGAGACAGTCTCAACAACTGGGCACCTTAATTGACCGTGAAGGCGTTAGAGCTCGTGAGGCGGCAACTCCCGGCAATAAGGGGATGGAGAGGTTCCAAAAGCTCCAACCTCCTATATTTAATGGACAATCTACGGAACCCGCTTCAGCTGAGGAGTGGATTCGTACTATGGATGATATGTTGACCTATGCTAGCATCAAAGATGGAGAAAAGGTGGCGTTGGTGACTTACCACCTGGCTTTAGATGCCCGATTCTGGTGGGACACCGTTAAGGCAACCACTGATATTACGATAATGGGCTGGAAACGATTCAAAGAGTTGTTTTATGACAAGTATTTCAGCCATACCGTACGAGAGGCGAAGATGGTTGAGTTTATGCAGTTACGGCAGGTCTGTTCTATTGCCGAATATGTGAGGAAGTTTGATGCCCTTTCTAGATTTGCGCCACGATAGGTCAGCGTAAACGAGGACAAGGTACGCCGATTCTTACAGGGACTTAGCCAGGAGTTCTGGATGCGCCTTACCTTATCTGGGGTACGGAATGTATCCTATGACGATATTGTGGCTAGGGCGCTTTGTAACAACCGGGGTTTTTAGGAAAAATTGGAGAGAAAATAACAGATTAATAAATTGGTTGTTTTAATTAATTTAAAAGAAAAGTAAATTGTTTTTATTTAGGTTCAGGTATTTCTCAGTCAATTAAGCCGAGGGTTAGGTTAAATTAATAACGAGATTTAACGAAATTCGAAGAGGCCGAAAGTACGGGAGGACAAATCGGTAATTGATGATTTGTTAATGTTTAATAGAAATTATTATTATTATTATTATTATTATTATTATTAAATAATAAAATAAAACAACAGAATGGCTTTGCCATTCTGTTGTTCTCGTTCGTGCCCGACGCCGAGGGTAAGCAGGGGAGACGGAGGCGAGGGGGGAGGCGACGTGGCGCCGAACGCCGACGACTCCCGACGATCTCCGGCCAGACATCGGCGGCGAGCTGTTCCCGGCCGTCTTCGCGCACGAACCGACAGGTGAGGTTTGGTTTTTATGCCCTGTTTCGGTTCTGTTCAGGGCCGACGGCGACGAGCTGCTAGAGCTCCGATCGCCGGCCGTTTTTCGCTAGTTTCGTCGTCTGGATTCCGGGCTCGATGCCGGTAAGCACTGCTGAGCAGTGTTCAGCTCGGGAGGAGCTAAAAACCGAGGGATCCAATTTTGGGGAATTCGGGTTTTCTGACTTGGAGCTTCGATTTTGGTTAGTTTATATTAATTGAGCGTATAGGTGGTCGATTGGTGAAGAAATTGATGAGAATTGAGGAAAAATTGGAAAAGGGAAAAATTCCCGGTTTAGGCAGCTCGGGTTTTGGGGATTTTGACCTAGTTAGGGTTAGTTGTTTTGAAATTCCTTTTGGCAGGTTAAAATAGGTTATTAGAGGAGTACGTGGCCGCTGGAATCGTTCGATTCCGATAACCGACGCAAAAGTTATGCACGTTTGAGGTTTTGGGTCGGTTTTTACCGAACCCAAATTGGTAGCCCGTTTCAGTAGGTTTTTGTTGGATTAGGCTAGAAATAGTAGTTTGAGAGTAATTGGTGAATGTAGGCTTAATTTGAATGAAGTTTGATTAATTGTAGTTAGAGTTAGTTTAAATATTCTTTAGAAGTGAATAGTGATGCTCAAGTGAATTTTGTGAATGTGATAGGTTACCGAGTGGGCAAATGTACATAGCCAAAGCGAGTAAGTGCGGTGCCAGAGTTCAGGTAAGTAGAAGACGTTTGTTTTGCTTTCGGGCCTACACTACGGAACAGTAGGATTTATTTGTTTGTTGTTTGACCGTCTTCTTTGTTGGTTAAACCTTGTTGGTTATTTGTTGTTGATGTTTGGTTGTCTTCTTTGTCGGTCAAGCATTGTTGTGGTTGTGTTGGTTGTTTCATTTGGTGTTGTGTTGGTCGTTTTGTTCGGTATGGCATATTTGAAGCATGCATCATTGTATATCACGCTAGGTACGAGCATTGGCATAGTTGGCATTGTGAGTATGAATGTAATCAGATAAGAAAATTTTAATGCATCTCGAATAGGTGCCTTGTCGGGCTGAGGTTGCTGGAAGTAGCACCCCGAGGGGTACTCTATGAGAGAGGGCCTGCTAAAACATGTATTGCATTTCGAATAGTGTGCCTTGTCGGGCTGAGGTTGCTGGTAGTAGCACCCCGAGGGGTACTCTATGAGAGATGGTTGGCTAAAACATTTAATCCTGAATAGTGTGCCTTGTCGGGCTGAGGTTGCTGGCAGTAGCACCCCGAGGGGTCCACTATGAAGGATGGTGGTTCGAGTGTGGCCATCCTAGACGATTATGGGATGTGTGCCAACTCGTTCCACACGGCTTAAGAAAGATTAAAGCAAGAGTAAAGCAACGAACAACAAATAAGCACAACTGAGTGATAGAAACTGCATGTGTTAGGTTGATTGCACTGTGTGTTGTCGTGTTATGTTGAGTCAGTTTGTTGAGTTGCATTGGGTGGTGTTGTATCTTTGTGTTGAGTTGTCGTGTCGAGGGGTGTTGTGTTGTTGTGTTAGAGTAGGGTAGTGTGTGCATTCTTCTTGTTATTATTTGTTACTCCCTACTTGCTAAGCGTAAGCTTACGTGTGTGTGTGTGTTCTGTGGTGTAGGTAACGACGCGGCTACAGGTGAGCTATGTGAGTCAGCCAGGACTTGAGAGCGGTCGGAGATGCACGGGGCGTGCCGGTGCGGGCAGTTGTCGGGGCGACTCCACCATGGTCTTCGGAGATGTGGACTTTGTATTTTGATAGCGTATTGTAGATGTCTGTTGTTGTATATAGTTAAGTTAAGGGTGATATGTCGCCCTATATTGTGGTCTTTCTTCAATTAGGGTTGTTAATATTTTAGTTTAACCCTTTACTGCTATTTGGAGATTTCTCATGCCGTATGCTGGATAGTTGGTTGGTTAGGAGTATTCTGGAACTGTTTGGGGATTGAATTATTGCAGGTACTTAGCATTTTGGGAGGCGCCATTTTCAGGCGTTACTTTGCCGAAATTTTCGGGAAGGATGCCGTGGTGCTTAAAGGTTAGGATTAAGGGGAAGAGTCTAGGCAGCTAGGTATGACGTAAAGAGTTTCAGGAGATTTAGTTTTAAATCCTAGGGTGTTAGGTTTATTTTGTATGAGGTTTTAATGTGGGATTGGTTAGCTAAGTAGCGCTCCGAGCCAGGGTGGGTTCGGGGGCGTTACACGCTTGATATTGAAGCAGTTGATCAGAGTTCTGCCAGACCGAGGGAGCCATCTAAGGGTTTCTTCCGAGAGATACGTCATCAGTCTCTGAACCGGGGTTGGCAGCCTTAGAGCGCAGCCACAGCCACAACAGCAGAGAGGCGTCAAAAGGCCTCTTGAGGGAGGTAGCGATAGGAGTAAGGGGAAGCAAGTACAAGTGGCTTCTCAGATACCTGTTTGCCCTAAGTGTCAGAGGGAGCACAGTGGCCAGTGCAGATTGGGCATGGGTGTGTGCTATCGGTGTGGAGACCCGGGCCATTTTGCTAGAGATTGCCTGAAGCCCAGCAGAGATCAGTTAGGCGGTGATCAGAGGAGAGTTATGCCGAGGATCTTCGCATTTATTGAGCCTGGCGATGTGGATGATGAGGATCAGCCTGCCGTGATAGCAGGTACTATATTGGTTACTGGCGTTCCTGTATTTTCTTTATTAGACACGGGGGCTACGCATTCTTTTGTTTCCACCGCTTGTGTGTCTAGACTAAAGCTTGCGCCTGAGTTAGCAAAGTGCGAATACAGTGTGATGCTACCTTCGGGTGAGCGTATGCTGTCAGGTCGTGTTGTCCAGCGCAATATTATCTCGATTGGGGATCGTACCCTCTATGCTCGCCTCATTATTATGGGCATAGAACACTATGATCTGATCTTAGGGATGGACTGGCTGTCACAGCACTTCGCCACCATCGATTGTCGATCTGGGATTGTCACCTTTCGACCCCCGGGTAAAGTCGAGTTTTCTTATCAGGCGATAAGCAGATTGAGTAGCTCGCCTATTTCTTATTCCATGAAGGTCAACAAGCAGTTTAAAGGTGCGTGCTCTATTTATTTGGCCTCTGTATTTGATTGTCAGTTGCTCAGCGGAGAAAAGCCGAGCGACATTCCTATTGTCAGAGAGTTCTCTGGGATCTTTCTTGATGATCTTCCCGGGTTACCACCAGACCGGGAGATCGAATTTACTATTGATGTCTATCCAAACTCAGCGCTGAGGTTTAAGAACCCGTATCGGTTGGCACCAGCTGAGTTGAGGGAACTAAGGACTCAGCTTGATGAGTTGTTAGAGAAGGGATTTATTCGACCCAGTGTTTCACCCTGGGGTGCGCCTGTTCTATTCGTCAAGAAGAAAGACGGGACCCTTAGGATGTGTGTCACGACCCTAATACTGTACCCTTATTTACCCTTATTTTACCGTACAAATTTTTCATTTTCCTTTATCCTTAGCATTTATGCGGAAAACAATTTAATAAGACAATTTAAAATCACTTACATAAATAAATTAAAACAATTACAAAACAATTATTTAAACCAATACGTACCCAAACACCTACAAAATACAACCTCAAAACCGACTCGAAACACAACTATACAAAGTACATTTTCACGAAAATAAACTGCGTGGTTCCGTTTGAAAGTTTAACATATCCTCCTGTTTTAAATACAAAACAATTCCAAACATTTAAAACATTAATATATAACCTATCTTCTAACCAGATCCAAGCAACCTAAAATGTCTATCTGTACAATTATCCTAACCTAAACACCATCAACCCAAAATATCCAAATATCCTCAAAACACGTACAGACATCCCCACGGGTCGGGTTAAGCATCGACAGCGCCAGCACACTCCGCGAGCCATCCTCCGTCAACTGCCATCACTCCTCGGGTGGAGGGATCTCGTAGTCACCTGTAACGGGATCACCTACACCATACAATACACTATGAGATAAAAATCTCAGTAAGACTCATAAATGCAGATGCGTATGTCATTCAGAAAACATGCAGATAACAGATTCAGATAACAGATTCAGATTCATTCAGATTCAGATTCATTACGTCGCAGACAGAACGTCACCGAGGTCTAAACCACCTCGCGTGACCAGATAACAGATTACGTAGATTTTTGTTGGTTCGTTTTACTTTTTAATTAGGTCGCAGACAGAATGTCACCGAGGCCTACCTCGCCGTGACCAGATAACAGATTACGTAGCTTCATTTCGTTCGTTGATTCATTTTACTTTAAAGAACGTGATGCATGAGCAGACAAATACATAACATGATGCATGAGCAGACAAATACATAAAGTAAACAATCAACATGTGTACCATCAAGACGATAAAGCAATTAAACATAACCCATACAGAACTAGTCCTAACTACCCGAAAACACAATTTAAACATATACGTCACCAAAATCCTCGAGACGACTTCGACGTACGGTGTAGGCCAATCGGCCAGAAAAATCACGAGAACTTACCTCGTGTCCAAAGCAGCTCAAGCTCCGTCTACGAGCGTTGTTTGTCTGAGGCAAAACACAACATTGACATCAAAACTAATTTAAGCATCTAAACGTCCAAATTATCAAAACCTTAACTAAACCAATTTCCTAATACTTTAATCCAACTAAAATCTAACTAAACGGCCACTAATTTGGGTTCGGTAAAAACCGACCCGAAACTCATACGCGCGTAACTTTTGCGTCGGTTATCGGAATCGAACGATTCCAGCGGCCACGTACTCCTCTAATAACCTATTTTAATCTGCCAAAAGGAATCTTAAAACAAACGACCGGAACTAGGTCAATTTATCAAAAACCTGAAACTGCCCTTTACCCGGAAAATCCCCCTTTTTGATTTTTCATCAAATTCCATCAATTTCTTCACCAATCTATCCTCCTAACATCCAATTAACATAAACTAACCTAAAATCGAAGTTACACTAAGCAAAACCCGAGTGCCCTAAATCGGGTATTCACTGTTTTCGCTCAATTTGAGCACAACGCGGCCAGGCGACATTCGCCGGCCAAAGCCCGGCCATTTGACGCTAAGAACGGCCAAAAGCCGCCAGAAATCGGAGCTCAATCGAGCTCGTCCTTCACGGCCCTAAATCGAACCGAAAACAGGTAAAAACCGAGCCATACCGTCGGTTTTTTTGTATGCGAAGACGGCCGGAAACGTTAGTCCTTCCTTCGTCGCCGTCGTCTGGTCGGAGAACTTCGTCGATCGTCGCCCGAGCTTCGTTGCGTTCTCCCCTGTTCTTCGTCGTTCACGGGGAGCTCGAACACAAACAACAATTTTTGTTGTTTGTGTTTAATTAAATAAATTAATAATAATAATAATAATAATAATAATAATAACTATTAATTAAATCTTCATTTACCGTTTTTGCTCTTCCGTAAATTCCGTTAAATCTCGTTCTTAATTATAACCCACGGCTTAATTTCTCCATTTTGAATACCCGAACACGATTTAATTGATCAATTATTTTAACCAATTTTATTCACGTTTCTTTTAAATTAATTAAAACGATTATTTTATTATTCTTTTATTTTCTCTCCAATTTTTCCTTATAAAAATTCCCGGGCGTTACAATGTGCATTGATTATAGAGAGTTAAACAAATTGACGGTGAAGAATAAATATCCGTTGCCCCGGATTGATGATTTATTTGATCAACTGCAAGGTGCCCGAGTATTTTCAAGGATTGATCTACGCCCGGGTTACAATCAGCTGAAGGTCCGGAAGGATGATATACCGAAGATGGCATTCCGAACGAGGTATGGGCATTATGAATTCCTTGTCATGCCTTTTGGACTTACTAATGCCCCTGCAGCATTTATGGATTTGATGAACCGTGTCTTCAAGGAATATCTGGACAATAATAATAATAATAATAATAATAATAATAATAATAATAATAATAATAATAATAATAATAATAATAATAATAATAATAATAATAATAATAATAATAATAATAATAATAATAATAATAATAATAATAATAATAATAATAATAATAATAATAATAATAATAATAATAATAATAATAATAATAATAATAATAATAATAATAATAATAATAATAATAATAATAATAATAATAATAATAATAATAATAATAATAATAATAATAATAATAATAATAATAATAATAATAATAATAATAATAATAATAATAATAATAATAATAATAATAATAATAATAATAATAATAATAATAATAATAATAATAATAATAATAATAATAATAATAATAATAATAATAATAATAATAATAATAATAATAATAATAATAATAATAATAATAATAATAATAATAATAATAATAATAATAATAATAATAATAATAATAATAATAATAATAATAATAATAATAAATATCCGTTGCCCCGGATTGATGATTTATTTGATCAACTGCAAGGTGCCCGAGTATTTTCAAGGATTGATCTACGCCCGGGTTACAATCAGCTGAAGGTCCGGAAGGATGATATACCGAAGACGGCATTCCGAACGAGGTATGGGCATTATGAATTCCTTGTCATGCCTTTTGGACTTACTAATGCCCCTGCAGCATTTATGGATTTGATGAACCGTGTCTTCAAGGAATATCTGGACAAGTTCGTGGTGGTTTTCATCGACGACATTCTGATCTATTCTAAGACGAAAGAAGAGCACGAGGAGCACTTGAGAATAGTTTTGAGGATTTTATGTCAGCACCAGTTGTATCCAAAGTTCTCTAAGTGCGAATTCTGGCTGGATCGAGTCTGTTTTCTTGGCCACATTATATCAGAGGAAGGGGTTTCTGTGGA
This sequence comes from Begonia masoniana, assembly GCA_022432975.1. Taxonomy (NCBI): domain Eukaryota; kingdom Viridiplantae; phylum Streptophyta; class Magnoliopsida; order Cucurbitales; family Begoniaceae; genus Begonia; species Begonia masoniana. Next base: position 22,818,497 of record CM039502.1, read on the forward strand.
TCCGAGCAAAATTCAGGCGGTCAAGATTGGCCACAGCCGAAGAACGTACGAGAGGTACGCGGATTTCTCGGGTTAGCCAGTTATTACCAGAAGTTTATTAAGGGATTCTCGAAGATCGCACTTCCTCTTTCACGACTGACTCGGAAGAACGAGAGGTTTATATGGTCGTCTGCTTGTGATGATAGTTTTATGGAGTTAAAGCAGAGATTGACCACCGCTCCAGTACTGGCGTTACCTGTTGAAGGTGACAAGTTCAGTATTTATTGTGATGTGTCAGGAGTTGGACTAGGTTGTGTGTTGATGCAGGAGGGCAGAGTTATTGTGTAATATCCGGCTTGTACGGATTTTTGAATATATTATGTTATATTATTATTTCATTATTTGATGGCATTTTTGGTAAATATGTCAAATCAGGTCCGTTTTACAAAAAGAAAGCGTCATTACGGTTCTAACGAATAATAAGAATTTTAAGGAATTTATGGGAATTTTCGGAGATCAAACACTATATTCCGAGTAAATACACCTTTTGTAGTGTAAAAGACGTTCTCGTAAAAATAGGAAACGAGGTCCGAATCGCGAACGGACAGTTTTAATAAATCCCTGGCAATGAATAAAAGCTATTGGCAAAATATGGAACTTTCGAGAATCCGAATAGTTGGACGATTAACGAACCGAAGGACGAAACAAAATAGAAATAAGAGCTAAGGGCAATTTGGTAATTTGCCAAATCAAATTATTAAATAACCTAAATTTTCTCTCTTTCCCTCACTTCTCTCTTTTCTTCTCTGCCGCCCACGAAACCAGAGAGCTTCTCCTCTCTCGGCCGCCGACGATTCCAACGGTTCCGACCTCCGTTTCTCTTCCGTTTCTCCTCCGTTCTTCGTCATTTCTTCTCCTCTCGCTACCCTCGGTATGTACCTACAATCTTAGAGCCTTTATTTCAACGTTTACGCCGTTTTAGATAATTAGGGTTTCGATTATATCTCGTTAAAAACGCGAATTAGGGCTCGTAATTAATAGGTTAGTCGTAATTATGTATATGTTGAACATGTTGGACGTTATTGGACGAAGAAAAGTCAATTTGCGAAAAAGTTATAAATCTGTAAAATGTCGGGTTTTTAGGAAAAACTCGTAACTAGAGATTTTGGATTATAAAGCTTTAATTAACGTTCGAAATGCTCTAAATAGCTAAGTGGAGAATTTAGGAGAATTCGTTAATTGAGGATTTTGTAATTTGGATGTTTAATAGCTTAATTCGGTTTTAACGGCAAATATCGTGTTTTACCTCAGACACGCGACTCCAGTGGACGAAGCTTGAGATCCAGCGCGCTCAAGGTAAGTTCTCGTGACTTGCTTGACCGAAAGGTCTACACCATACCTCGTCGTCGTATCAAGGATCCTTGAGGGTTCCTTGGTTTACGTTGTTTAGGTTGGGTAGTTAGGTTGGTTGTTTATAGGTTATGTTGTATTGTCTTGTTGATATGTATGCTGTTTGTTTACTTTCCGCTGATTAACTGTTCATGCATCACGTATTTCAAATGTCATAGAAAATGGATTTCCGCACGTGTTTTTAAGGAAAGAAATGAACCTCTGTAATTAATGTACGTAATCTGTATCTGTATCTGTATCTGGTTACGCGAGGTGGGGCTCAGGCATGGCTGTAGGGTTTGTGAGCATGTACCCCCCTCCTCTAAATCGAAAGTGGTAGTCCGACCGCGGGATGTATCCTTTCCATTTAGAGGGCTGATATCTCGGTAACAATCTGTCTGTGACGTAATGAAAAGAATGAAAATGTATCTGAATATGAATATGTAATCTGCACGTTTTATGAATGGCATACGCACGCATGCATCTGCATTTACGTAGCTTACTGAGATTTCAATATCTCATATGTGTCTGTATGGTGTAGGTGACATTATAGGTTACGTTGACCCAGGTGAGGATGATATTCCTCCTCCTGACGTAGGAGCAGCTGATGGATGATGGCCGTGGGAGTGCGCTGAGCAGTCGAGGCGCGATATGACCCGTGGGGATGTATGTATGGACTCTGGGGTTGTTTTGGGATGTTTGATCTGATAATTGTATAGAATATTTAGGTTTTTTGGATCTGGACAGGGGTTAGATAACGTTTTGGTAATTGTATGTAAAACGCTTTGGTTTAAACTGTTTTGATAAACGTTATGAAATGTTTTGGTTTAAATGTTTAAGTTGAATGAAAATGTTTTGAAATGTTGTTTGTAGGTTGTTACGGATAGCTCGGCTTTTAGAGCTATCCACGCAGTTGGACTTCGCAAAGTCCAAAGCGAGTCGATTGAGTTTAGGTTATGTTTTAATCGGTTGAGTGCATGTGTGAGTTTTGGTGATTACTGGTGAAAGGAAGAATGTGATTTGCTCTCTGGAGATCGGATTCCAGAGAACAAATAAATGTGTTTGAAGCTGAAAATTTTGAAGTGTTAAAGTCTCGAAGGAAAAGGAGGATCGCTGCCCTTGATGTAGGCAGCAGCGATCGATCTCTGCTGAAAGCAGAGATCGATTGCTTGCTGCATGCAAGCATGCAGCGATCGATCTCTGTAAACTACAGAGATCGATCGCTTGCTGCCAATATGCAAGCAGCGATCGATCTCTGTAGTTTACAGAGATCGATCGCCCCTCTCCTTTTGGCAGCTAGTTCCGATTCTGCCCCTCTGTATTTAATGTTATTAAATGTTTAAATGATTTAAGTTTTATTAATAGTTTTAGTTTATATTTTAAATGATTTACCAAACGAACTTCGATTTCGATTCCGGTTTCGGCTTCGATTTCATTTCGCTTTAACGTTAGGTTTTAAAGTTTTATTTAAAATGTAAAAATAAAAATGAAAAATTTATACGGTTAAATGGGTACGGACTTAGGGTCGTTACATATTGCTTATGCTTCTCGGCAACTGAAGCCGTATGAGCAGAATTACCCTACGCACGACCTTGAGTTAGCAGCTGTTGTTTTCGCACTGAAGATATGGAGACATTATTTATATGGGCAGTAGTGCGAGATATTTTCAGACCACAAGAGCTTGAAGTATTTGTTTACGCAGAAGGAGCTGAATATGAGACAGAGACGGTGGCTTGAGTTCGTAAAAGATTATGATTTTGATATCAAATACCACCAAGGAAAGGCGAACAAGGTAGCTGATGCTTTGAGTAGAATGCCTTCTGCGAGTCAGCCTTCATTAGTAGCGATGTTAGTTACGCTGCGGTCTGAGATTGAGAGGTTCAACGTCGAGATAGTGGCAGAGTTGTCCAGTATGCTCGCCAACATTTCTTTCAGGCCGACTATTCTGGATCGGATACGTGAGGCTCAGCAGAATGATACGGAGTGTGAGGAGCTTCGATCCAGCATGACATTGGGAGACTCGTCGGATTTCCATTTATTGGAGGATGATATTCTGAAGTTCAGACATAGGTGGTACGTGCCTAACGACGAGGATCTGAAGAAAGAGATATTGGCCGAGGCACATTCTTCGGCATATTCTGTACACCTGAAAAGTACTAAGATGTACCGGGACTTAAAGCAGCATTTTTAGTGGCCGAACATGAAACGGGAGGTTGCCGAGTACGTTGAGACCTGTTTGGTATGTCAACAGGTGAAGGCAGAGCACCAGAGGCCGGTCGGAACATTATTGCCACTGCCGATTCCGGAGTGGAAATTGGAGCAGATCTCCATGGATTTTATTGTGAGGCTCCCGAGGACGACGAAGGGCCATGACGGCGTATGGGTTATCGTGGACCGATTGACAAAGTCGGCCCACTTCTTACCTGTGAGGATGACGTCTTCTATGGATCAGCTAGCCGAGCTTTATGTGCAGGAGATTGTCAGACTGCACGGAGTTCCAGTTTCTATTGTCTCAGACAGAGATCCGAGATTCACGTCGAAGTTCTGAAAGATTCTGCACAAAGCTATGGGGACTCAGCTTAATTTTAGCACTGCATTTCATCCTCAGACCGATGGTCAGACAGAGAGGACGAATCAGATTTTGGAGGATATGCTCAGAGCATGTGTGCTGGAGTTTCAGGGATCGTGGAGCAGGTATTTGCCACTGATCGAGTTCTCATATAATAACAGCTTCCAGGCTACCATCGGCATGGCTCCGTATGAAGCCTTATATGGTCGGAAGTGTAGATCTCCACTGTATTGGAACGAGGTTGGCGAGGCCAGCATCGTTGGTCCTGAGATTCTACAGCAGACGGCAGAGAAGATTGCCATTATCCGACAGCGTATTGAGGTAGCTCAGAGCAGACAGAAGAGCTATGCTGACACTAGACGGAGAGAGCTAGAGTTCGAAGAAGGTGACGAAGTTTATATTAAAGTGTCTCCGTTCAAAGGCGTTGCGAGATTTGGAAGGAGGGGTAAGTTGAACCCTCGGTATGTGGGGCCCTTTCCTATTCTGAAGAGGATCGGGAAGGTGGCGTACAGATTGCAGCTTCCAGCTTCTATGGAGGGTATTCATGATGTATTTCACGTATCCATGCTTCGGAAGTGTTTGCGTGATCCATCACATGCCGTGGAGGCAATAGACATCGAGGTACAACCTACCTTGATCTATGAGGAGAGGCCGGTACGTATTTTGGAGACTTCCATCAAGGTTTTGCGCAACAAAGAAATTCCGCTAGTTAAAGTCCTATGGCGGAATCATGAGGTGGAAGAAGCGACTTGGGAGCGACAGCAGGATATGATGACTAGATATCCTGAGCTGTTTGTATGATTTAATTTTGTGGACAAAATTCTAAATAAGGTGGGTGGAATGTAATATCCAGCCTGTACGAAATTTCATATTATAATATATATTGGCATTTTTGTAAATATATCAAATCAAGCTCGTTTTACAAAAAGAAAGCATCATTTCGATCCTAACGATTAATAGGAATTTTACGAAATTTACGAGAATTTTCGGAGTAATAACGCTATATTCCGAGTAATTAAGTTTCTCGTAATATAAGGAACGTTCTAGTAAAAATAGTAAACAAGGTCCGATTTACGAACGGACAGTTTTAATAAATCTCAAATAATAAGTTGAACCTATTGGTGAATTAAGGAAATTTGGAGAATCCGAATAGTTAGCCGATTGATGAAACGAAGGACGAAACAAATATAAAAACTAAAGAAGGGCAAAAAGTTAAATTGCCAAGTTAATTTTTAATAAAAATCAAATTTCTTCATTCAGCAGAACACTTATGTGATTTCAATTTTTTCCTCTTTCTTCCAGAGGCGATTTCTCTCTCGGCTTCCCTCTCTGCCCGTGACGACTTCGACGATCCGACCTCCAATCTTTCCTCCGTTCGTTCCATTTTCTTCGTGCTTTCTCCTCCAATCGACGTTCTAGGTATGAACCTACGATCTTAGAGCTTTTATTTCGATGTTTAAGGAGTTTTAAACAATTAGGTTTCGTTTAGGTTTTGTTAAAAATCAAGATTTAGGGCTCGAAATTGATAGATTGTTATAGTTTACGAACGTATTGCACGTATTAAACGTTATTGGAAGAAGTTTGGACGATTTAGGAGAAATGTTAAATTTGTAAATTTCGGGTTTTCGGGAAACTCGTAAATTGGATTTCGGGGTATCGAGCGTGGATTAATGGATTAAATGCCTCGATAAGTTAAGTTGGAATGTTAGGAAATTCCTTTAGTTGAGGTTTTGACAATTGGACGTTTATTAACTTAAACTCGTTTTAACGTCAATCCTTGTAAATTGCTTAGGTGATCAGCGCTCGTGGACGGAGCTTGAGCTGCTTTGGACACGAGGTAAGTTCTCGTGATCTTCTCTGGCCGATTGGCCTACACCGTACGTCGAATGTCTTCTCGAGGAGTTTTGGAGATGCGCATGTTTATTTGTTTTGGTTGGGTAGACAGGTTTAGTTGTTTTATAGGTTATAGGTTATGCATTTATAGTCTTGATGGTACACGTTATTGCTTGTTTACTTTATGATATAGAACTGTTCATGCATCACGTGTTTTAAAGAAAAGCATGAAAGTGAATTTTGCACAATGTTTTAAAGATAATGCAAAGAATAAAATGGGCCGTAAGACATATAGTTAAAATGGGCCGTAAGACATATAGTTAAAATGGGCCGTAAGGCATATAGTTAAAATGGGCCGAAAGGCATACAGGCCGAAAGGCATACAGTTTATAGGTCATGCGAGGTGGGGCTCAGGCACGGCTGTACGTGTTGTAAGCGTGTACCCCCCGCCTCTAGCTGGAAAGAGTAGTCCACCCGCTGGATGAGCTCTCTCCGGTTAGAGGGATAGGATCTCGGTGACACCTACAGTGCATAGCATAGCTTTTGCATTTACGAGTCTTACTGAGATTTTTATCTCATAGTGTGTTGTATGGTGTAGGTGATTTCAAGGAAACAGGTGAGGATGAGATCCCTCCACCTGAGGAGTGACGCAGTTGACGGAGGATGGCTTGCTGTGGTGTGTTGCGCAGTCGATGCTCACCTGACCCGTGGGGAAGTATGTATAGATTTTGAGGGTTTTAAGTTATTTTGGATAGAATAGGAAAATTGTATAGACATTATAGGGTGTTTGGTTCTGGTAGTTGATAGGTTTACATTTTAATATTTTTTACACGATTTGTAATTGTTTAGTGATTTTAAAACCGGAGGATATGTTCGGTTTTTAAACATATCAACGCGGTTTATTTCCATAAAACGTACTTGGTTTTAAAATGCGTTTGGAGTTGTTAACGAGGGGTAAGTGAATTATGTGGGTTTTGAGTGTTCGAAGGAATACGTGAATTGTGAATGTATGATGTAGGGAAGAGAAAAGAGAGGTGTGTGTTGTGTGTATATGTGTGAACGCAGGAGAAGAAAAGGAAAAGGGGAAGGGGCAGAGGAGATGGCGACGAATCGCCATGGGGGGGCGATTGCATCGCCACTCCCTGGAAAATTTCCAGGGAGTGTGGCGATCAGTCGTCACAGGCGATGAATCGCCATGGGGGGGCGATTGCATCGCCACTCCCTGGAAAATTTCCAGGGAGTGTGGCGATGAGTCGCCACAAATTGTGGCGACTGATCGCCACAGGCGATATGCAACAGGCGAATAATCGCCTGTTGCAATCGCCGATGGGCGATTATTCGCCCTATCTTTGTAACGCCCCGAGTCATCTGAACCCGGTTTGCTACCCATAACAATGAACCGAACCATGACGACTTGATGCTAAATTTAAAAAAATTTCGCTCGACAGTCAAAATTTGACTTTTTCTAAAAATTTAAAATATTTAAAACTTGCAGCGGAAATAATTCTAAACAGCAATGTAGTAAAACAAAACTATAAATCATGGTTTGAAATGTTAAGAGGCAATCGGTAGTTTGGAATTAAAGTTTAAAACTGTGGAATACTAGGAGAAATCACGGAAATCCAACGTATCTGCCGATGAGCAAAGCCAACGGAAGGAGCAAAAATGAAAACAAAAAGGCTTCTACCGATGACGTGCACAAACAACGCATTACTATCTGCCGATGATGTCAACGCAACACCATCTGCCGATGAAGTCAACATAACTTCATCTGCCGATAAAGTCAACATAACTTCATACACAACTTCATCTGCCGATGAAGTGAACACAAATTCATCTACCGGCAGATTTCCATCTTCCGATAGACAAACGCGCGACATCTACCGATGACGTCAGCCAGATGATTCCTTCATCCAACATCTGCCGATCGCTAGACGACAAAAACCTACACAACATCTTCCGATAGACAACTTAACCATGACTCAACATCTATCGATAGACATCATCTACCGATAGAGAACAAAACAACATTTCATCAACTCCTCGTTATAAAACACTACTCCAACTACAGAAAAGGATTTACTTACTCTACTGAAATCATTCAAAAACGATTCAACCATTGCATTACTCAAAATTCAGCAAGTACTAACATCTAGACCCAACAAGATACGGTTATCAGGAAGGAAAACTCAAAACATGTTCAAAACTTTGAAATCAATTCTGTCATGAAAACTCAACATACTTAGACTGAATCTTTAACTACTAGTCCTCCACACTGACAGACATCAGTTAAACCGCCCCATCAGCTGCCAGAACATTGAATAGGTGCACTCCTCCAACCCGGCAAGTCCTCAGTTAACTCAGTAAACACACCTGCTGTCACTTCTTCACCTACATCACAAAACTCATCTATTAGCCTAATGCTAAGTAAGTAATGCAAAATGAAATGAATTACTGAAACATAAACTCCTAGTCATGCAGTTTCTACTTTCTCATCTCAGTTGCTCATTCATCGTTTCTGATTCAGATCCCCCTGTGAAATTGGGAGTTGGATCAACTCTCCCAAAGTATATATCCACTGACTCATTAAGGGGCGGATTATTTCCCTTAACAGTAAATCTGATTCACATGTTCAGATCCCCCTGTGAAATTGGAAGTTGGATCAGCTCTTCCAAAGTATATTTATATCCACTGTCTCATTAAGGGGCGGATTAATTCCCTTAACGGTAAGTCTGATTCACTTTGCTGTTTCATCACATTCAATCCTCTCCGTACCAATATGTAATCAAATTCATTTTCGTATACATTTTGAAAACATGATGCATGGCATACAAACACATCCAAGTAAATACAAACCTAACGTTTTGTGATGTAGGCCCGAAGGCACAAGCAAACATTACTTACCTGATCTCCTGGAAATCACTCGTTTTCAACTACTCTGGAAGCCTTGCCCACCTAGTTTCATAAGCAGAATACCGATTAGATTACCACTAACTGTATCCTTCATCACTCAGAAACCTAAGGAGCTAGTTTGGAAGTTCTGGTCATCATACACTCTCAGCTTAGTACTAAATCCCGAACTCCATTCATTCACAATATCGACATAACACACACACACATTGCGCTCCCTCTGCTATCTAACCACTGAAATCTCAAGTGAACGAAAGGAAAACTTACCTAGTTGAGGAATGAGGATCGGTATGGAGAATCGCCTGGAGTTCTGCTGAGCCGGAGCTGAATACCGAGAAAGGAGAAATGAGGGAATAGTGACGGCTAAACCTCATTAAACCCTTCCTTAAATACATTTTCCACTTTTCAAAATGCTAATTACTCTTTTGCCCTTGCATAGTTATTTATTAACCTAATCATCATTTTCTCCCAAATTCTCACATTATAAATGGTTAGTTAAATTCGGTTCAATAGAACCGGGTGCTACAATCTACCCTCCTTAAAAGAATTTTGTCCTCAAAATTCAGTACCTGAATAATTCCGGATGTTGGTCCATCATGTCTTGCTGGCGCTCCCAAGTTGTTTCCTCTATGTTCTGGTTGTGCCAAAGGACTTTCACTAATGGAACCTCTTTGTTGCGCAATACCTTCACCGCATAGTCCAAGATCCTTACAGGTTTCTCTTCATATGCCAGAGTGGGGAGAACTTCGATACTCTGCTGTTCCACAATCTGTGATGGATCTCTAACACACTTCTTTAGCATAGACACATGGAACACACTGTGTATTCCATCCATAGAAGCCAGCAGCTGTAACTGGTAGGCTGCTCTCCCAACTCTCTCCAAAATGGTGAATGGTCCAATAAATCTGGGGTTTAACTTTCCTCTCTTTCCAAACCTCACAACTCCCTTAAAAGGTGACACTTTAAGAAAAACTTCATTACCAACATCAAATTCCAGTTCCCTTCGTCATTTGTCTGCATAGCTTTTCTGTCGGCTTTGAGCTGTCAGGATTCTTTGACGGATAAGAGCAATCTTCTCTACTGTCTGTTGCACAATTTCAGGACCAATCAGTTGTGCTTCCCCAACTTCATCCCAATACAATGGTGATCTGCACTTCCGTCCATACAATGCCTCGTATGGTGCCATACCTATGGTTGCCTGAAAACTGTTGTTGTAAGAGAATTCTACTAAGGATAGGTATTTGCTCCAAGAACCTTGAAAATCCAAAACACATGCCCGGAGCATATCCTCTAATGTTTGAATGGTTCTTTCCGATTGTCCATCAGTTTGAGGGTGGAAAGCTGTGCTAAAGTTTAGTTGCGTTCCCATAGCCTTGTGCAGACTTTTCCAAAACTTAGATGTAAATCTGGAGTCTCGGTCTGAAACTATAGTGCTTGGAACTCCATGCAGTCTAACTACTTCGTGCACATACAACTCTGCCAGTTGATCCATCGAGTATGTTATCTTTATCGGCAGAAAGTGAGCAGATTTGGTTAAACGATCGACTATTACCCAGATTGCATCATGTCCCTTTGCTGTTCTAGGTAATCCTATAACAAAATCCATAGCTATTTGTTCCCATTTCCATTCGGGAACTGGTAAGGGTTGCAACATTCCTGAGGGTCTCTGATGCTCGGCTTTAATCTGTTGACAACACAAACATGATCCTACATATTCTGCCACACTTCGTTTCATACCAGGCCACCAGTAGTGATGTTTAAGGTCTCTGTACATCTTTGTACTCCCCGGGTGAACAGAAAACCTGGAAGAGTGTGCTTCAGAAAGAATCTCGTCACAAAGCTTCTTAATGGCAGGAACAAACCATCTATTTCTATACCTAAGGATCCCATCGGTAGAATAGTTAAAATCTGACTTGTCCATAGAATCCATGCTTGACTTGTACTTGTTACACTCATCATCGTTCGCCTGAGCTTCCTTTATTTTCTCAAGAATAGTAGGCCTTAAAGTTATGGTTGAAAGTATAGCTGATACATTGGTTACTGCTTCTAGATTAAACTTCTGGTATTCTGTCTCTAAAGCTATTTGTTTGTCTAGAGTCAATGCAGAGACGGAATGAGTCACTCTACTCAAGGCATCAGCCACTACATTGGCCTTACCAGGGTGGTATTTAATCTCAAAATCATAATCTTTGACAAATTCTAACCACCTACGCTGCCTCATATTCAGTTCCTTTTGCGTGAAAATGTATTTCAGGCTCTTATGATCTGAAAATATCTCACAAGATTGTCCATACAGGTAATGCCTCCAAATCTTAAGTGCAAATACAACTGCAGCTAATTCTAAGTCATGTGTAGGGTAATTTTTCTCATGGACCTTCAACTGTCTAGAGGCATAAGCTATCACTTTCCCATCCTGCATTAACACACAACCTAGACCGATCTTGGAAGCATCACAATAAATGCTAAACTTATCATCCTCGACAGGGAGGGTCAGAATTGGAGCATTGGTCAGCTTCTGCTTCAAAGTTTGAAAACTATGCTCACAATCCTCAGTCCACACATATTTTACGTTCTTCCTAGTTAATCGGGTAAGGGATGTCGCAATCTTTGAGAATCCTTCGATAAACTTCCTGTAATACCCAGCCAATCCAAGGAAACTTCTGACATCCGTAGCATTCCTCGGTTGGGGCCATTCCTTAACTGCCTGGACCTTAGCTGGATCCACAGATATGCCATCTCCAGAGATGACATGTCCTAAAAAGTGAACTTGGTCCAACCAAAATTCACACTTGGAAAACTTGGCATAAAGTTGGTGCCTTCTCAGTACTTCTAACACTAAACTCAAATGTTTTGCATGCTCGTCTTTAGTGCTAGAATAGATTAGAATGTCATCTATGAATACAATGACAAACTTGTCCAAATACTCGTGAAACACCCTATTCATGAGATCCATGAAGGCTGCTGGTTTATTTGTCAGACCAAAAGACATAACCAAAAACTCATAATGTCCATACCTCGTGCGAAAGGCAGTCTTTGGGATATCCTAAGATTTAACCTTCAGCTGATAATAACCGGATCTAAGGTCAATCTTAGAGAAAACTCTTGCACCCCTAAGCTGGTCAAATAAGTCATCAATTCTCGGCAAAGGGTATTTATTCTTAACAGTTAACTTATTCAATTCTCTATAATCAATGCACATGCGCATAGATCCATCTTTCTTTTTGACAAAAAGGACCGGTGCACCCCATGGTGAAAAGCTAGGGCGTATGAACCATTTCTCCAACAGATCCTCCAATTGTTTCTTTAACTCTTTGAGTTCTGTTGGTGCTAGTCTATATGGATTTTTAGACACAGGTTCGGCTCCGGGGTAAACATCCACAACAAATTCAATTTCCCTATCTGGTGTCAAGCCTGGAAGGTCATCTAGGAATACTTCAGGGAAGTCTTGGACGACTAAGACATTTTTGGGACTTGATTTCTCTACTAGTTGTATGTCTAAAACACTAGCTAAAAAGTACAAATACTCTCTGCATAGGGAGGGTCTACAATTGACCGAAGTCATTACAGTCATTTCCTTACTCTTTTCTGAGGCTTGAAAGGTATGCCTCAAACTACCAGGGGGTTGGAAACTAACTATTCCAGTCCTACAATCAATCGTGGCATAATGCTTAAACAGCCAATCCATTCCCAGAATTACATCAAATTCCATTATATCCATAATGATGAGGTCAGCAGGTAGACTCACACTTCCTACTAACACATCACTGTCAAGCATCACTCGGTTAGAGTGCATGCGTTCACCAGAGGGTAAGGTAACATTAAACACATGCATGGAAGGGGTAAACTGTACATCTAATTTAACAGCAAATGTAGATGCTATAAACGAATGCGTTGCACCAGAATCTATCAAAGTAAAAGCAGGCACAGAGTTGATCAATATAGTACCTGACACTACAGCAGGCTGTTCCTCACCCGACTCCGTCATGGAGAATATTCTTGGTTTAATCATAGCAGGACCACTCTTAGGAACTGGACAGTCTCTGCTAATGTGGCCGACTTTGTTACAATTATAGCATCTGGTGACTCTAGGCTTCGAACACTCTTTGAACGTATGTCCAACCTCCTCACAGTTGAAGCACTTTCCCAAGCCCAGTCTACATTCTCCCGGGTGGTTCTTCAGGCACTTTGGACACTGGGGAAATTTCCTGACATTTTGCACCTTTCCCCCTGATCCTTGGCTATTTTGGCCCTCACTTGGCCTCTTCGTTCCCCTTTGCTGGTGTGGCTGGTTAAACCTTTGCGGGGCCTCCTTTGGTCCAGCACACTTCCTTTCAGCCTCTTCCACTTCCAGAGCAGTGGACACAACTTCGCTGAACGTTAAACCTTTAATGCCACAGAATTTGACTCCCCGATAAATCTCCGGCTTCAGTCCATGCACAAATTTGAACACCTTATCCTCGTCCTTATGAGCAAAGTGTCCAGCAAACCTGGACAAGGACTCAAATTGCCTACTGTACTCTGCCACCGACCCTGTCTGCTTCAAATTCAGAAATTCCAACTTCTTTGCGGTCTGAACCGTGCTGTTAAAATATTTCTCATAGAAGATGTCCTTAAACTGTGACCAAGTCATGGTCAGAATGTCAGTGGTGGTTTCAACTGTTTCCCACCAGAGTTGAGCTTCGCCAGCCAAGTGAAATGTTGCTAACGTGACCTTATCTCCTTCTCCTATGCTGGCGCACCTAAACATGCTCTCTATCTTCCTAAGCCACCCTTCAGCCACAACAGGATCAGACGACTGACCATCAAACGTGGGTGGTCTTAGCCTCCGGAATCTATCCCCAGAATGCTCGTTGCAAGAACCCGAGTTGGCACTTCCTTGCACCTCTCGGTTCAGCAGTACTCCTAGTTGCTCGGATTGTTGGCGCATTAATTCTGCCTGCTGTCGCACTAGATCTGTCAACTGTCCGATTACACTAGAATCTTCTGCGCTTCCCGGAGTTGGTGTCTCTCTCCGCACCCTTGGCCTTCCTGGTCGTCGGGACATTTTGCTATATTCCTGCGCAGGGTTAACTATTTTATAAACATCTAATTACTAAGGCTAACATAAACACGTACAGTTGTTGGAGTACTCCCATGCAACGATCGGCACTGATGAGTAATCTTTTGAACGGTTTAACTGAATGTCTCTGATACCAACTTGTAACGCCCCGAGTCATCTGAACCCGGTTTGCTACCCATAACACTGAACCGAACCATGACGACTTGATGCTAAATTTAAAAAAAATTTCGCTCGACAGTCAAAATTTGACTTTTTCTAAAAATTTAAAATATTTAAAACTTGCAGCGGAAATAATTCTAAACAGCAATGTAGTAAAACAAAACTATAAATCATGGTTTGAAATGTTAAGAGGCAATCGGTAGTTTGGAATTAAAGTTTAAAACTGTGGAATACTAGGAGAAATCGCGGAAATCCAACGTATCTGCCGATGAGCAAAGCCAACGGAAGGAGCAAAAATGAAAACAAAAAGGCTTCTACCGATGACGTGCACAAACAACGCATTACTATCTGCCGATGACGTCAACGCAACACCATCTGCCGATGAAGTCAACATAACTTCATCTGCCGATAAAGTCAACATAACTTCATACACAACTTCATCTGCCGATGAAGTGAACACAAATTCATCTGCCGGCAGATTTCCATCTTCCGATAGACAAACGCGCGACATCTACCGATGACGTCAGCCGGATGATTCCTTCATCCAACATCTGCCGATCGCTAGACGACAAAAACCTACACAACATCTTCCAATAGACAACTTAACCATGACTCAACATCTACCGATAGACATCATCTACCGATAGAGAACAAAACAACATTTCATCAACTCCTCGTTATAAAACACTACTCCAACTACAGAAAAGGATTTACTTACTCTACTGAAATCATTCAAAAACGATTCAACCATTGCATTACTCAAAATTCAGCAAGTACTAACATCTAGACCCAACAAGATACGGTTATCAGGAAGGAAAACTCAAAACATGTTCAAAACTTTGAAATCAATTCTGTCATGAAAACTCAACATACTCAGACCGAATCTTTAACTACTAGTCCTCCACACTGACAGACATCAGTTAAACCGCCCCATCAGCTGCCAGAACATTGAATAGGTGCACTCCTCCAACCCGGCTAGTCCTCAGTTAACTCAGTAAACACACCTGCTGTCACTTCTTCACCTACATCACAAAACTCATCTATTAGCCTAATGCTAAGTAAGTAATGCAAAATGAAATGAATTACTGAAACATAAACTCCTAGTCATGCAGTTTCTACTTTCTCATCTCAGTTGCTCATTCATCGTTTCTGATTCAGATCCCCCTGTGAAATTGGGAGTTGGATCAACTCTCCCAAAGTATATATCCACTGACTCATTAAGGGGCGGATTATTTCCCTTAACAGTAAATCTGATTCACATGTTCAGATCCCCCTGTGAAATTGGAAGTTGGATCAGCTCTTCCAAAGTATATTTATATCCACTGTCTCATTAAGAGGCGGATTAATTCCCTTAACAGTAAGTCTGATTCACTTTGCTGTTTCATCACATTCAATCCTCTCCGTACCAATATGTAATCAAATTCATTTTCGTATACATTTTGAAAACATGATGCATGGCATACAAACACATCCAAGTAAATACAAACCTAACGTTTTGTGATGTAGGCCCGAAGGCACAAGCAAACATTACTTACCTGATCTCCTGGAAATCACTCGTTTTCAACTACTCTGGAAGCCTTGCCCACCTAGTTTCATAAGCAGAATACCGATTAGAATACCACTAACTGTATCCTTCATCACTCAGAAACCTAAGGAGCTAGTTTGGAAGTTCTGGTCATCATACACTCTCAGCTCAGTACTAAATCCCGAACTCCATTCATTCACAATATCGACATAACACACACACATTGCGCTTCCTCTGCTATCTAACCACTGAAATCTCAAGTGAACGAAAGGAAAACTTACCTAGTTGAGGAATGAGGATCGGTAAGGAGAATCGCCTGGAGTTCTGCTGAGCCTGAGCTGAATACCGAGAAAGGAGAAATGAGGGAATAGTGGCGGCTAAACCTCATTAAACCCTTCCTTAAATACATTTTCCACTTTTCAAAATGCTAATTACTCTTTTGCCCTTGCATAGTTATTTATTAACCTAATCATCATTTTCTCCCAAATCCTCACATTATAAATGGTTAGTTAAATTCGGTTCAATAGAACCGGGTGCTACAATCTTTTGGTGAGTAATCGCCCCTGCATGTAAGGGGCGATTGCCCCTTTTGTCCCTCGATTTAACTTAATTGTTTTTAAATGTTTTTAAACTATTTTACATATTTGTTTTACTTGTTATTTCAATTGTTCCAAGATTCGTTTTAAACGATTTTCCTAAAGAACCTCGATTTCGATTTCGGTTTAGGTTTCGTCTAGAGTATAGTTGAAGTTTTAAAAAAAAAAATTAGTAGGAAAAATCGGGTACAGTATCAGGGACGTGACAGAATGAGTGAGGGGCAAACTTGTAAATATAAAGTTAAGTTTTATTATTATTAAACAAAAATTCTTCCTCCCCCCTTAAGCATTTTCATTTCCACGATTTCACTTCCTCCTCCTCCAGAGAGCTTTCTTCCTTGTTGTTTTTCTTCTTTTCCTCCCACGCCATTTCTCCATGCCGACGATTCATCTGATTTCCGACAAAGTTCCTCCTCCATTTCTCTTCCCCATTCCATCCTCTAGGTGAGACTCTATAGTATTGGATGAATAATTTTTCTTTTAAGGATTTGATTTCAATTAGGGTTTCGTTTTAGATTTTGTGAAAATTATCATTTTAGTTAGAAATCGATGATTTATTGTGTTATGGTTATTAATTGTGATTGTTGTTGGGAGATTGAGGTTATTATGGTTGTTAGGTTGAATTTGGTGGGTTGATTGAGTTGAATGCCATTAATGGGTTGTTAATTAAGTTGTGAGCACAAAGTGCTCGGTAAAATACCCGTGTGAAGTAATCAAAGATTCTAGAGAAATCAGCTTTGACTAGGAGCCTCAGTTTAAGTTCAGAGATCGTTTATTTAGGATTGGTTTTAATGCCTTTATTTATGAAATGCCTTAGGTGGACACGGCTTACGGACGGTGCTCGGCATTGCTATGGACGCCAGGTAAATGGATGTTAGGTTTCCAGCCCCTAAGGCCCTACATCGTGTCAATGCTAGGTTTTGTGTTTGATAATGATTTTCTGATTGTGGGGTTTAATGAGTCGGGTAGCCTAGGATGTTAGCTATTGTTTGTTAGTTTCGTTGTGAGCAATGTATGTTCATGCACGTTGTGAATTGTTTGATGGTATGTTATGTGTAAATTCCTTGTAACGCCCGGGACAAAATTCTAAATAAGGATGGTAGGATGTAACGCCCGAGAATTTTGTTTTAGGGATTTCGAGCTATAAGTTTAGAGTTTTAAATATTTTAAGCATTATATGGTTTTAATTCGTAGAAATAATAAAATAATCTAAATGGCGAACAAGAAGTTTTATTAGGACCCTAAGAATGAGTAGGAATATTTGGGGAAATAAGAAATTTTGGGAGAAACCAAAACGATAGGAGAAGTATTGAATAAATCAAGGAAATCAACATAAGGGCATTTAGGTAATCTTCAAAGTCAAAGTTTTAAATGAAACTTAAAAACTCTTTCTTTTCTCTCATTTCTCCCCTCCAGAACACGGCTCTCTCTCCCTCTCCCTCATCGCCGATTCTCCAACACCGACGACTCCTCCGACTTCTGGCGATTTTCTGTAGGTTTTCTTTCCCAAATCAACACCTTAGGTGAGTGCTACGCCCTAGTTAAGTTTATTTGTGGTTTTAGGGTTTATTTCGATTTAGGGTTTGATGAGAAATTTGGGGATTTCGTTAGAAATCGATAGGGTTGTTGATTTATTACTCATTGATGATATAATGGTGGTTATTTAAGTGAGTTTAACAAATTTATGATGTTTGTAGATGTTTAATGTTGAGTTTAGGTTGTTGAAATGTAGTTGGACACCATTAATGAGGGATAGAAGTTAGTGAGCACCACGTGCTCGACGAAATGCTCGAATAAAATGGATTAGAGTTTTTGGGAAATTTACCTTAGCTCGGGATTTTGTTTAGCTTTGAAATTTATGATTTAGAGTTAATACTAACGACGTGCTATGAAATGCCTTAGGTAATCCAAGCTCTTCAAGGACGGTGCTCAGCATAGCTAGGACACCAGGTAAGTGAGTGTTAGGTTTTCCGGCCCCTAAGGCCCTACGTCGTAACGATGTTGATAATGTTGGTAGAATGGAGTTAGGAAGTTATAGGGGTGGTGATAAGACGGGTAGCTTAAGGTAGTGCCTTAGCGATTAGTTAGTGGTCGTTCGATAGGTGTTTCTACATATGTCATTCTTCATGCATCATGTTTTATTAAAGTGCATACGAACTATTTATGAGCATGTTTTATGAAAACGTCAAATTAAAGAACGATCACGAATTCTGAATGATGTATGTTTCTCACGGGGCAAGTTATGTGTTTCTCACGGGGCAAGTTATGTGTTTCTCACCGGGCAAGTTATGTGTTTCTCACGGGGCAAGTTATGTGTTTCTCACGGGGCAAGTTATGTGTTTCTCACGGGGCAAGTTATGTGTTTCTCACGGGGCAAGTTATGTGTTTCTCACGGGGCAAGTTATGTGTTTCTCACGGGGCAAGTTATGTGTTTCTCACGGGGCAAGTTATGTGTTTCTCACGGGGCAAGTTATGTGTTTCTCACGGGGCAAGTTATGTGTTTCTCACGGGGCAAGTTATGTGTTTCTCACGGGGCAAGTTATGTGTTTCTCACGGGGCAAGTTATGTGTTTCTCACGGGGCAAGTTATGTGTTTCTCACGGGGCAAGTTATGTGTTTCTCACGGGGCAAGTTATGTGTTTCTCACGGGGCAAGTTATGTGTTTCTCACGGGGCAAGTTATGTGTTTCTCACGGGGCAAGTTATGTGTTTCTCACGGGGCAAGTTATGTGTTTCTCACGGGGCAAGTTATGTGTTTCTCACGGGGCAAGTTATGTGTTTCTCACGGGGCAAGTTATGTGTTTCTCACGGGGCAAGTTATGTGTTTCTCACGGGGCAAGTTATGTGTTTCTCACGGGGCAAGTTATGTGTTTCTCACGGGGCAAGTTATGTGTTTCTCACGGGGCAAGTTATGTGTTTCTCACGGGGCAAGTTATGTGTTTCTCACGGGGCAAGTTATGTGTTTCTCACGGGGCAAGTTATGTGTTTCTCACGGGGCAAGTTATGTGTTTCTCACGGGGCAAGTTATGTGTTTCTCACGGGGCAAGTTATGTGTTTCTCACGGGGCAAGTTATGTGTTTCTCACGGGGCAAGTTATGTGTTTCTCACGGGGCAAGTTATGTGTTTCTCACGGGGCAAGTTATGTGTTTCTCACGGGGCAAGTTATGTGTTTCTCACGGGGCAAGTTATGTGTTTCTCACGGGGCAAGTTATGTGTTTCTCACGGGGCAAGTTATGTGTTTCTCACGGGGCAAGTTATGTGTTTCTCACGGGGCAAGTTATGTGTTTCTCACGGGGCAAGTTATGTGTTTCTCACGGGGCAAGTTATGTGTTTCTCACGGGGCAAGTTATGTGTTTCTCACGGGGCAAGTTATGTGTTTCTCACGGGGCAAGTTATGTGTTTCTCACGGGGCAAGTTATGTGTTTCTCACGGGGCAAGTTATGTGTTTCTCACGGGGCAAGTTATGTGTTTCTCACGGGGCAAGTTATGTGTTTCTCACGGGGCAAGTTATGTGTTTCTCACGGGGCAAGTTATGTGTTTCTCACGGGGCAAGTTATGTGTTTCTCACGGGGCAAGTTATGTGTTTCTCACGGGGCAAGTTATGTGTTTCTCACGGGGCAAGTTATGTGTTTCTCACGGGGCAAGTTATGTGTTTCTCACGGGGCAAGTTATGTGTTTCTCACGGGGCAAGTTATGTGTTTCTCACGGGGCAAGTTATGTGTTTCTCACGGGGCAAGTTATGTGTTTCTCACGGGGCAAGTTATGTGTTTCTCACGGGGCAAGTTATGTGTTTCTCACGGGGCAAGTTATGTGTTTCTCACGGGGCAAGTTATGTGTTTCTCACGGGGCAAGTTATGTGTTTCTCACGGGGCAAGTTATGTGTTTCTCACGGGGCAAGTTATGTGTTTCTCACGGGGCAAGTTATGTGTTTCTCACGGGGCAAGTTATGTGTTTCTCACGGGGCAAGTTATGTGTTTCTCACGGGGCAAGTTATGTGTTTCTCACGGGGCAAGTTATGTGTTTCTCACGGGGCAAGTTATGTGTTTCTCACGGGGCAAGTTATGTGTTTCTCACGGGGCAAGTTATGTGTTTCTCACGGGGCAAGTTATGTGTTTCTCACGGGGCAAGTTATGTGTTTCTCACGGGGCAAGTTATGTGTTTCTCACGGGGCAAGTTATGTGTTTCTCACGGGGCAAGTTATGTGTTTCTCACGGGGCAAGTTATGTGTTTCTCACGGGGCAAGTTATGTGTTTCTCACGGGGCAAGTTATGTGTTTCTCACGGGGCAAGTTATGTGTTTCTCACGGGGCAAGTTATGTGTTTCTCACGGGGCAAGTTATGTGTTTCTCACGGGGCAAGTTATGTGTTTCTCACGGGGCAAGTTATGTGTTTCTCACGGGGCAAGTTATGTGTTTCTCACGGGGCAAGTTATGTGTTTCTCACGGGGCAAGTTATGTGTTTCTCACGGGGCAAGTTATGTGTTTCTCACGGGGCAAGTTATGTGTTTCTCACGGGGCAAGTTATGTGTTTCTCACGGGGCAAGTTATGTGTTTCTCACGGGGCAAGTTATGTGTTTCTCACGGGGCAAGTTATGTGTTTCTCACGGGGCAAGTTATGTGTTTCTCACGGGGCAAGTTATGTGTTTCTCACGGGGCAAGTTATGTGTTTCTCACGGGGCAAGTTATGTGTTTCTCACGGGGCAAGTTATGTGTTTCTCACGGGGCAAGTTATGTGTTTCTCACGGGGCAAGTTATGTGTTTCTCACGGGGCAAGTTATGTGTTTCTCACGGGGCAAGTTATGTGTTTCTCACGGGGCAAGTTATGTGTTTCTCACGGGGCAAGTTATGTGTTTCTCACGGGGCAAGTTATGTGTTTCTCACGGGGCAAGTTATGTGTTTCTCACGGGGCAAGTTATGTGTTTCTCACGGGGCAAGTTATGTGTTTCTCACGGGGCAAGTTATGTGTTTCTCACGGGGCAAGTTATGTGTTTCTCACGGGGCAAGTTATGTGTTTCTCACGGGGCAAGTTATGTGTTTCTCACGGGGCAAGTTATGTGTTTCTCACGGGGCAAGTTATGTGTTTCTCACGGGGCAAGTTATGTGTTTCTCACGGGGCAAGTTATGTGTTTCTCACGGGGCAAGTTATGTGTTTCTCACGGGGCAAGTTATGTGTTTCTCACGGGGCAAGTTATGTGTTTCTCACGGGGCAAGTTATGTGTTTCTCACGGGGCAAGTTATGTGTTTTAATGGTGAATTAGATGGATTTTTAGTACAATTAGATAAGTTTTAGGATGTTTGGCGACTGAATAGATTGTACATTGAGTTTTGTAGTGTTTTGACGTTTTTCAAACAGGAAGGAATGTTAAACTTTTAAACGGAACCACGCGGTTCGTTTTTATGAAATTTGAATGTGTTTAAAGTGAATTGTGTCGATTTTGAGTGTTTGGGTAAATGTCATGTTTGAAATGTATTTTATGGGATGTATGTAAAGATTGTGGGAGAAAGGAGAAGAGGTTGTAGTTTTTTGTGTGTTTTGTGCTAAGAATGTGAAGTGAAGGAACGAAGAAAAAGGAAAAGAATGAAGCAGGGGGGGGGGGAGGGAAGAAGCCGTGCTCTCTGGAGAACTTCCAGAGAGCATGGCGATTGATCACCTCTTGGAGGCGATCAATCGCCTCTTCCCTGCCTGGCAATCGCTGGAGAGGCGATTGCCAAGCGAGGTAAGCAATCGCCAAAGAGCGATTGCTCGCCAGGAGCAATCGCCGAAGGGCGATCAATCGCCAGTTTTCTGTCGATTGATCGCCACCTGTTCTGCCTCTTCTTGGTCGAACTTATATAAAAAAAATGTTCTAATTTAATTGTTTTCTTTTATTACTTAATTGATTAATTGTTGGTTTTAAGTTTATTTTGAATAGATTTCAAAGTAGTTTTCATACACCGTTAATAATTTTCCATTCCGACTTTAAAAGTTTTATTTCCGCACGAAAGTCAGATTTAGAGTTTGTACGTAAAAAAAAAAAAATTATTAGGGTACGGGTAAGGGTCGTCACTGTTATGGTATCAGAGAGACGGAGTTTTAAAAGCGATTTTGTGATATGCCTGCCAAACACACCGCCGTACGGGAACTCTCCATCGACTGTAAGTGTTTAAGTTTAAGTACGATTCCTAGATATTTATTTCTTCGTATTGTCTAATGTGTTTAGGAACAAAATATGCCGAGAGCGCCTGGACCACCTCCAGGGAATCCCATGGATCAATTCATGGATATATTGCAACAACAGTCGGATCAGATTGGGATTTTACTGAACCAAGAGGGGAATGGTAATGGAAATGGACAAGGGAATCCTTCACGGGACCAAGGTGGAGAGAGATTTAGACGCCTTGGGCCTCCGGCCTTCGATGGACAGTCTTCAGATCCTGCGAGCGCCGAATAGTGGATTCGTAAGATTGAAAGTATGTTTGCCTATGCAAAAGTAGAGGAAGCCGATAAGGTGATGTTTGCAGTATTCAGTTTGGAGAAAGACGCTTTGTTCTGGTGGGACACGATTAAGGCTACTACAGACATGGAGATTATGAGGTGGGAAAGATTCAAAACGGTATTCTACAACAAGTATTTCAGTCGCACACTTCGGGCAAGTAAGAAGGTGGAGTTCACACAATTGCGCCAAACAGGGACGGTGGCTGAATATGTGCGAAGGTTTGAGTCGCTATCTCGATATGCCGGATATATGATCTATAAGGAGGAAGACAAAATTCACCAATTCGTACAAGGTTTGAAATTGGAAATTCAAAAAGGGGTGATGACGGTGGATGACGAAGACGTGCTTTATCATAAGATAGTGGAAAGGGCCCTCGGACTTGATGACATCGAGATGAAGCTTCAGCGACAGAGAGAAGCATCGAGGAGGTTTGGCAGAGATATGCGACAACAACAACAGAATCAGGGTTGGCAGCCACAACCACAACGAGGTGTCAAACGGGCGAATGAGACGCCTAGAGTTCAAGATAGGGGTAAACGTTCGCAAGGGGCGTTGCAGGCTCCTTTATGCCCTATTTGCCAAAAGAATCATCATGGGGAGTGCAAACTTCATAGTGGACGATGTTTTCGATGTGATAAAGTGGGTCACAAGGCCGTTGATTGCCTAGAGCCGAGTAGGCGGCCACCGGGCGGTCCCTCCCGGATCTTTTCTCTGATTGAAGACAAGGAAGCTGTTCAGCCTTCAGTTGTTACAGGTACCATTTTGGTCTATGGAAACACGGCACATGTTCTAATTGACACTGGGGCAACCCATTCCTTTATAGCACAAAAGTATATGGCTAAATGGAAGTTAGATGTCGTTCAAGCTGATCATAGTTATAGTGTTATGTTGCCTTCCGGTGAGTATTTGCACTCAGATCGAGCGATACGGGGTGAAATTATATCTGTTGGTAGTAGGCAGTTGTATGCGAACTGATCGTTATATGTATGAAGGGGTACGATGTAATCTTGGGCATGGATTGGTTGTTCAGGCACTATGCCACAATCAATTGCAGGTCGGGGTAGTAGATTTTAGACCCCCGAGTGGGGAGAATTATGATTTTCCAGCAACCCTTCGATCAAGGGAAATGCCTCTTGTATTGTCAATGAGTGCCCGGTACTCCACAAAACCTCAATGTTTCAATTTTGTGGCAAGCATTGTGGATGTAAGAAAACGAGATAAGCTAAGGTTGAAAATATTTCGGTGGAGGAAAATTTTACTGAAGTGTTCCAAGACGAGTTAACCAGCTTTCCTGTAAGTGCCTTGTACTCAATGAAGCATGGATGTTTTGGGTTTATAGCAAGCATTGAGGAAGTAAGCATGCGAGAGAAGTTAAAGTTATGTGACATTCCGGTGGTTGACGACTTTACGGAAGTGTTCCTGGAGGAGTTGCCTGGCTTGCCTCCAGATCGGGAAATGGAGTTCACAATTGAGATTATTCCTGGTTCGGTGCCAGTGTCCAAGAATCCTTATAGAATGGCGCCAGTTGAATTGAGGGAGTTGCAAGTCCAGCTGAAAGAGCTAATGGACAAGGGTTTTGTTTGGCCGAGCGTTTCTCCTTGGGGCGCTCCGGTTTTATTTGTAAAGAAGAAGGATGGCTCCTTAAGAATGTGCGTGGATTACCGTGAGTTGAACAAGTTGACCATAAAGAATAAATACCCGTTACCGAGGACAGATGATCTATTTGACCAGTTACAAGGGGCCACGGTATTTTCTAAGATCGATTTACGTTCTGGGTACTATCAGTTGAAGATTAGAGCCGAGGATGTACCAAAGACTGCCTTCAGAACACATTACGGGCACTATGAGTTTATGGTTATGTCCTTCGGTTTGACCAATGCTCCAGCAGCGTTTATGGACCTCATGAATAGAGTGTTCCGGGAATTCTTGGATAAGTTCGTGATAGTATTCATAGATGACATCTTGGTATATTCCCGAAACGATGAAGAACATGCATAGCACTTAAGGGCTGTTATGACTACTTTGAAGTGACACCAATTGTATGCTAAGCTTTCTAAGTGCGAATTCTGGTTGAGTCAGGTGAATTTCTTAGGCCACGTGATTTCAAAAGAAGGCGTTTCTGTGGATCCGGCCAAGATTCAAGTGGTAAGGGAGTGGCCTCGACCGAGAAATGCAAGTGATGTACGGAGTTTCGTAGGCCTAGCAGGGTATTATCGGAAGTTTATTCAAGGGTTTTCAGTAATAGCCAAACCTCTGACGAACTTAACGAAGAAATAAGTGAAGTACGAATGGACTAAGCATGTGAAGAAATCTTTCAGACCTTGAAGCAAAAGTTGACCACAGCGCCTTTAGTGACTCTACCAGTGGAGAATGGGGTATACTGTATTTATTGTGACGCGTCCAAAGTTGGATTGGGATGCGTGTTGATGCAGGAAGGAAAGGTCATTGCCTATGCTTCTAGGCAATTGAAAAGTTATGAGGAAAATTACCCGACGCATGACTTAGAACTGGCAGCGGTGGTATTCGCATTAAAGATATGGAGACACTACCTTTACGGACAGAAGTGTGAAGTGTTTTCGGACCATAAAAGTTTAAAATACCTGTTTACACAGAAAGATTTAAATATGAGGCAGAGGCGATGGTTAGAGTTTGTGAAAGACTACGACTTCAAAATCAAGTATCATCTTGCAAGAGCAAATACAGTGGCAGATGCTTTGAGTAGGTTGCCTAGGACAAAGGAGTCTGTTGCTTTCTGTATGTCGGCTTCATTGAGAAAGGAGATGCAGGGGTTTGAACTTGAATTAGTTTTAGAACTTTCGGCCCTACTTGCTGACTTGACAATACGGCCCACTCTGTTGGACAAGATAAAAGAGTCTCAACAGTTAGATACAGAAGAAAAGGTGGCTATTATAGCAAAATTATCGATGGTACCTTCCGATTTCGGTTACTCAGTGGATGGCATTCTGAGATTTCGAGACCGCTGGTACGTTCCAAAGGACGAAGAGTTGAGGAAGTTGGTTATGTCAGAGGCACATTCATTGTTGTCCTCAGTGCATCCAGGTAACACCAAGATGTACCGAGATCTGAAAATGCACTATTGGTGGCCGAATATGAAGCGTGATGTGGCCAGTTATGTGCAATCCTGTCTTCTCTGCCAACAAGTTAAGGCAGAACACCAGAGACCAGGTGGGATGTTACAACCTTTACCGATTCCCGAGTGGAAGTGGCATCAAATTGCAATGGATTTCGTAGTTGGATTACTGAGGAAAATAAAAGGGCACGACAGTATATGGGTTGTAATTGATAGATTGACGAAAGCGGCTCATTTCTTGCCTGTAAAGATGACTTACACGATGAATCAGTTTGCAGAACTTTATGTCCAAGAGATTATTAGATTACACGGGGTCCCTGTGTCGATTGTTTCTGATCGGGATCCCAGGTTTACCTCGAGGTTTTGGAAAAGTTTACAAAGCGCTATGGGTACCAAATTGACTTTTAGCACGGCATTCAACCCACAGACTGAC
The DNA here is from genome assembly GCA_022432975.1 of Begonia masoniana. Lineage (NCBI taxonomy): Eukaryota > Viridiplantae > Streptophyta > Magnoliopsida > Cucurbitales > Begoniaceae > Begonia > Begonia masoniana. The sequence goes on from CM039502.1 coordinate 22,844,512, forward strand.
GAACAGTCTGAGAGGACGATTCAGATACTCGAGGATATGCTGAGAGCATGCGTGTTAGAGTTTCAGGCGTCGTGGAGCCGATATTTGCCTTTGGTTGAATTTGCTTATAATAACAGTTATCAGTCCACGATTGGTGTTAAGTCTTGAAAAAGACTTATTATACACTCATTTGGATGTGCAAATGATAGGAAAAATGTACTGAAAAGAATGCTGAAACGACGTTTTAAAACAATATTGGAGCAATGCCACAGCATTGTAGTAGCACTGCTGCATTTTCCAGGAAATACGGTTTCCATGCCTTTAGTTGTATGAAATTTGACAGATATGTTCATTGAATTTTTGTTTGGCATTTTATTTATTTGATTCACAGGATTTTGGGCAAAATAAAGCCACATCTAGCCGTTGATTGAAAGAGAAGATCTTTGGCAAGATTTTTTTTAGCAAATTCAAATATAGAAAGATCAGGAAAGATTGCTTAAAAACCATCTGATCCGATTAGGGCTGACGTGGCACACATGTGGCAGCAAGCTAGAAGATCAATTAAAAAAAAAAAAAAAAAAAAAATTGAAAAAGAAAAGGAGGAAGAATCATCAACAAAAGGGGATCTGACGCTGAAAGAAAAAAGTTTTTTTTTGGGAGGAAGAAGACAAAATATCACGTACCGGGGGCGGCAATTCTGAACGACTTCAGCTCTTCTTCTTCTTCTCTATCTCTCTCTCTGAACAAAAATATTATTATTTCTTTGTGTTATTGTATGAATTCTCTGAATCTCATGATTTGTTTTTTTGCACAATTATGAACTAACTTTCAATTGATTTGATTAGAGAGTACTGAGTTATTGATTTTCGAAGGGTTATTCTCTTTTTATTGTTGATTAATTTGGCATGTGCTGATTGTTTACTTTATGTTATGCTTGTCCATAATATAAAGTCTAGGACGCCATGTTTACGTCAATAAGTGGTTGTTTAGGACGTGTGCCAAGTTACCTGGGGGATTATTGTGCGTGACAGACAATAGTCCGAGTGTTTTGTCATGTTCACTCAAACCCTTGTGACACGTTGAGAATTGGGCTGATTTTAGTTGTTTCATCATGTTGGCTTTTCTTGAATTGTATAAGCAATAGGAAAAATGACTAAATTACGTGACGTCATCTCCGTAATTAATTAGAAATTCTAGTCAATCAAAAGTAACTTGAGTTAACCCATAGGAAATTAATAGCAAGGGAAATCGAAACCGAATCATATTTTCAATTTGTGTTCTCGTAATTCTTTGTGCTAGCTTGTTTTAATTTTCTTCGTTGAATATTTTGTTTAGGTCAATTTGAGTCATCCAATCATCTTTTAATTCCATTTTAATTATTTGTTGATATTCCATAAATTAGTAGAATATAAGAGTTTCTATCTCCGTGGGATCGACATTTTTATATACTACTTGGTAACGATAACGTGCACTTGCGTAGTGTGCTTTTCGCACAACAATTGGTATGGCTCCGTACGAACCGCTGTATGGTAGAAAGTGTAGGTCGCCGCTGTATTGGGATGAAGTAGGTGAAGCTAAGTTAATCGGCCCTGAAATTTTACAACAGTTATCTGAGAAGGTTGCTTTGATTAGACAAAGAATGGAGACCGCACAGAGTCGCCAAAAGAGCTATGCTGATCGAAGAAGAAGAGATTTGGAGTTTGTAATTGGTGATGAAGTGTTCTTGAAAGTTTCACCATTTAAAGGCGTGGTTCGCTTTGGTAAGAGAGGGAAGTTAAATCCACGGTTTGTTGGACCGTTCCAGATTACAGAAAGGATAGGAGCTACAACGTATAGGCTTCAATTGCCGTTGTCTATGGAGGGCGTACATAATGTGTTGTGAGCCAAGCCTTAACTAAGCTCCTGCAATGACTTAAAGAGATCGTTAGCTACTCCAGTACTCGGCCAAGCCGAGTAACCTCAAGAACAGAAACTAAAACGTGTGAAAATACAAGAAGAATCAGAGGGTTTTAGTGAGATTAGTGTTGTGCGAGTGAAGTGAGTGTAAGATGAATGGCGTGGTCCAGTTAATTCAACAAAGACTTAAACAACCTCAAGTCGGTCAGCTAACCAATGTTTAGCTCTGACAGAACGCTTTTCCAGAGGAAGGCGTCGACTTGAGGAACCGGTTCTGTCCACTTCCTTCTGGTTTCCAGCCCTCGATAGGGAGGAGAGGAGAATGGTGCTAGAGTTCAACAACAACCTCGGGTTGTTGAACTAGGAGGCTATCTCCTATTCGGCGAAGCCGAAACTTACCTGCGCGGCGAAATGCCTTCGCTGTTCCTCTCGTAGGGAAACGGTCTACTTCTTCTCATAAACTGAACCAACCAAATACAAACACCAATAGCAATGATTTATAGTACCTAGTGGCTTGGAGAAACATTCAAAAATGGCCGAGAACCGTTGAAGGCGCGGGAAGACGAAGCAGACTCCGTCGAGATTCCTCTGGTGGTAGGGATTCGAGGGGTAGCCCTGCTTCCATGTCAGCTCGCCGATTTCCTTGCAAGGAAGCTGCTCCGACACGAACGCAGAGGGAAATCGGGCCACAATCGGCAATGGTCCCCACCGTCGAGCGAATGTCGCCGATGGCTCTCAGGTTTCGCCTTTGCTGATTTCTGGTTCACGGAAATGAAGCTTCAATCGGGTTTCTTTATAAGCAGCAGCGGCCCGGTTCTTCAAGTAGCAAGTGGTTCGGTTCTCTTCAATGCACAGCAGCTGGTTTTCTTCATTAACCAACTCCTTTGGTTCTCAAGCCAATTAAAACCAAACCAAGCCACATCTAATCCTACCAAGCATCTAGTCCTAAATGCCTAACATGCATGCTTATAAAATCTTAACAAAAAGGCCAATGTTTGCCCAAAAAGTTTTAAAATAAAAATACATAAAATCAATGCTCGGGAAGACAAATTCCCATATGAGCTTCTGGTTCTCCAAGCCTTGTCTCCCAAGCAATGACGTGCTTCGGTTGCTCCGGATCTTGAGCTTCCATCTCCCACTTTACATCGGTGAGTACGCCATCCAAGTCGGTGTAAGAAATGTCACCTGCAAAAGAGTAAAGTGTGTAAGTACATAAATTAGATAAACATGTGAATGTACCTGTGATCGTGTGATGGGCCTACGGGGCACAACATCCTCCCCAGGTTGTTGAGGATTTGTCCTCAAATCTGATAAGTCGGGCCCATCAAGGCCATCTTCCTCGCCTTTGTATGGAGATAAGTCCTGGACGTTGAAGGTTGCTGACACGCCATATTCTCCAGGTAACTCTATCTTGTAGGCATTGTTATTAATTTTCTCCAAGACCTTAAAAGGGCCATCTGCTCGAGGAAGAAGCTTTGACCTTCTTTGATCGGGAAACCATTCCTTACGTAGATGCAACCAAACTAAGTCTCCTTCTTTAAAAATAACTTCTTTACGTCCCTTGTTTACTTGTTTGGCCACAGCACTATTCCTTTTCTCGATGGCTTTTCGAACATTCTCATGTAGTTTCTTAATACGTTCAGCCTTGTCTGCTCCTGATGGATTAGCTAAGTCTTTGAATGGTAGGGGTACAAGGTCCAACGGTGTAGATGGATTAAACCCATAGGCAGCCTCAAAGGGCGATTGCTGAGTAGTGGAATGTAGGTTGCGATTATAGGCAAATTCTAAGCCAGGAAGGACGATGTCCCAATTGGTTAGTTTTTTTCCTACAATACTGCGTAAGAGGGTGCCTAAGGTCCTATTAACGACTTCCGTTTGACCATCCGTTTGGGGATGGAAGGATGTGCTGTAACACAACCTGGTCCCCAACCTTCTCCATAAGGTGGTCCAAAAGGCGCTCAAAAATTTAGTGTCCCGATCTGACACTATTGAATGTGGAATCCCATGTAGGCGAACGATTTCCTTAAAGTACAGATCAGCTATCATGGAGGAATCATCTGTTTTGGTACAGGGAATGAAATGGGCCATCTTGGAAAAACGATCCACAACTACCATAATGGAGTCCTTACTTCGGGCAGTTCGGGGTAGTCCTAGAACGAAATCCATACTAACGTCGGTCCATGGGTGTGATGGGACTGGCAGAGGCATATATAAACCTTGAGGGAGAAGCCTACTCTGGGCTTTCTTGCATACCACACATGTTTCCACTAGACGGTGGACATCTTTTATCATGCGGGGCCAATAGAAATTTTCCTTGAGCATGTCCAAGGTCTTCTTCTCTCCGAAATGGCTTGCCAAGCCTCCACAATGTGCTTCTTTCACGAGACACCGTCTTAGACTTCCTTGGGGAATACATAACTTTCCCGCTTTTATCAAATAACCATCCATGAGACGGTATTCTCCTGTGGCCTTTTCTTTGCACTTAGCGTAGTAGGTTCCAAAATCTGGGTCGGTTTCGTAATTCTCTTTGACCCACTCAAAACCAAAGAACCTGGTTCCTAATTCTGTAAGGAGAATGCGTTTCCTTGAAAGCGCGTCGGCCACGACATTGTTTTCTCCCTTTAAATATTTCAAAGTGTAGGGGAACCTCTCTAAGAATTCCACCCATTTAGCATGCCTCTTATTCAACTTATGCTGACTCTTGATATGTCGGAGCGATTGGTGGTCGGTGTTGATAACAAATTCTCGAGGTAGGAGGTAATGTTGCCAATGCTCCAAAGCTCTAATAACCGCATAAAACTCCTTATCATAGGTTGAATAATTGAGGGTAGCTCCTTTGAGTTTTTCGCTAAAATATGCAACGGGTTTCCCTTCTTGCATAAGTACTGCACCTATACCAACCCCAGAGGCATCACTCTTTACCTCAAATACCTGATTGAAATTGGGTAGTGCAAGTACAGGCGAATGACACAACTTGTCCTTGATCAACTCGAAGCTCCTTTGACAATTCGGGGTCCAAGTAAACTCCTTCACTTTCTTGGTGCAATCTGTGAGTGGTGAGACTATCGAGCTGAAGTTTTGTATGAACCTCCGATAAAAGGAAGCTAGGCCATGGAAACTACGAACTTCAGTGACCGAATTTGGTGTAGGCCAATCCTTGATAGCTTTAATCTTGTTCTCATCAGCTTCCATGCCGTCCTTAGAGATGATAAATCCTAGGAAGTACACCTTGTCTTGTCCAAATGAACACTTGCTTAAGTTTCCAAATAACTTGGCTTTTCTAAGGGTTTGAAACAGGGTACTAAGGTGGCTAAGGTGTTGTGGAAGGTCCGTGCTATACACTAAAATGTCATCGAAGTAAACAACGATGAACTTTCCCAAATACTCTTTAAGCACATGGTGCATGAGTCTCATGAATGTGCTTGGCGCGTTGGATAATCCGAAAGGCATCACCATCCATTCAAATAGGCCGTATTTAGTCTTGAAGGCCGTCTTCCATTCATCACCTTCCTTCATTCTTATTTGATGATAGCCACTTTTGAGATCTATCTTGGAAAAGATGGCGGCTCCGCTGAGCTCGTCTATCATGTCTTCGAGCCTAGGTATGGGAAACCTATACTTTACTGTGATCTGATTCATGGCTCGGCTATCAACACACATCCTCATAGTGCCGTCTTTCTTGGGTACCAATAAAGATGGTACGGCACAGGGACTCATGGACTCTCTTATATACCCCTTGTCCAGTAGTTCTTGTACTTGATCTTGCAACTTTTTAGTCTCTTCGGGGTTCATCCGATAGGCGGGTCGGTTAGGTAAAACCGCACCAGGCTGGAGATCGATCTGATGTTCAATACCACGTAAGGGTGGTAAACCTTGGGGTAACTCCTCTGGGAAGACGTCTTGGAATTGGTGGAGCAAATTCTTAACAGGTGTAGGTATTTCTCCTAGCTCCATAACTCTGTCACGAAAGAGTATCAAAATCATGGGGTCTCCTCTAAGCACAGATGCTTCGATCTCGTTTTTAGTCATATACAAGCTAGCCTTAGTCTTAGCTTCTTTTCGTGCAGTTTCATCTTTGGATATTTGGGTCGGGGTCATGGGTGCAAATCTAAAGGTTTTGCCTTCAAACTTAAGAGAATAATAGTTCGTATATCCATCATGGTTCACTCTTCGGTCAAACTGCCAAGGCCTACCTAAGAGCAAATGACTTGCACTCATAGGTACAACATCGCAGAGTACCGTGTCCTTATATTTTCCAAGGGCAAATTCGACTTTGACTTGTTTGGTTACTTTGACGTCGTCACGGTCATCCAACCATCTAAGCTTATATGGATGGGGGTGAGCGGTGGTCTCTAGTCCTAGCTTGGTAACCAATTCTTTCGAGGCGACATTTGCACAACTGCCTCCGTCAATGATCAGTGAGCACAATTTATCTTTGATGAGACATCTACTGTGAAAGATGTTCTCTCTCTGACAGTCTTCTCCCGTGCTCCCTGTCATGAGTACACGTCTACTCACCATGAGTAGGGGTCCATCCGGTGCATGAACAACTTCTTCTTCAGATTTAGTCTCTTCTTCTTCGTCTTCCTCCACTTCGTCCTCGGGTTGTTCATCTTCGCTTTCATATTCACCAGTGTCTTCTCTTAGGATCATTACTCTTCGGTTTGGGCACTGGGCTATAAAATGTCCAAGTCCTTGACACTTGAAGCACTTCATATCTCTAGAACGGGGTGCATTGGCTCTATCCTCATGAGCTTTAGTGCCTTGTTCCTTAGGTGGCCAGTTTCGTGTAAAAGGCCTTTTTCCTTCAGCCTTGGTAAAGGTCTTACTGGGCTCGGGCAACTTAGGTGAGATCTTGGGGGTAGTTTTGGGAATGAACTTTGGAGGGTAATTAGCTTTTCTTTTTCGAGTGAGTTGACGTTCGACCTTCAAAGCCATTTGAACTACCGCATCTAAGGATTCTAGTGGGTGTAGTTCTACGGTGTCAGCTATATCTCGAGTGAGCCCTCGGATGAATCTAGCTACAATTTGTTCTTCAGGCTCGTCCATGGCTCCACGAATCCTAAGGGTCTCAAACTCCGTGAGATATTCTTCTACAGATTGACTTCCTTGCCTAAGGTTTTGGGTTTGTAGGAACAATTCTTGTTTATATTGGCTGGGGACGAACCTCTTGGTCATCAAAGATTTCATTACTCGCCATAAGGTTATGGGCTCGTCTCCTATCTTTTCTCTTTGGGTCTTAATGTTTGACCACCATAGTGCAGCATAACCCGTGAGTTCTACTGACACTAGTTGGATCTTAACTCGGTCTGAGTACTCGTAGTACTCAAATACTTTCTCAGTCTTGTCCAACCAATCCAAAAAGGTATGGCCATCACATGTCCCATTAAAGGATGGCACATGCAGCTTAACGTGTCGCAGATCATCTAAATCCTTCCGCCGACTAGGACGGAAATTCTCTTCTTCATCTAGTGTCCACTCATCCTCTTCTCTAAAGTCATAGTGGGGAACTCTTCTCCTAGGGGCCTCGGGCCTTTCATACTCATTACGGGGCTCATGTTCAGTGGGCCTTCTTCTCGGGTTTTCTGGCCTTATCCTAGGGGATGTGTCATGGGAGGCTTCTCTCGGGGAATTTTGAAGAATTTTCTCCATAACAAGCTTGATATCCTTGAGTTGTTGGCCAATGCTACTAACTTCACCGGCCAAGCCGTCTATTTGACCTTGCATACTGGTTTCTCCTACGTGGGGGTTTCCAGATTGGGGTTCGGGTTCTAATTCTAGGTTCGCCTCACGTATGATTCCACTACGGGTTTTCATGTGTCTAAGTTTTAGGAGAAATTAATTAAGTTATATTCGTAATCCTAAATTTTAGGAGGAAATTTAACTTAACTAAATTGAAACCTTAAACTAGAGAGGATACCCATTTTAATTAAGGATTTACTTAATTATATAAATATATATATATATTGTTTTTTTTTTTTTTTTTTTTTAAATGTTAAAACAATAAAGCAAAAACAAAAAAAGAAAGCTCAGGCGATTTCGGGTAAGAGAACAGGGAAGCTAGCCGGAGTTCGAAGCGCCGAAGGGGAGAATCGGAAACTCACACACTCAGAAAGCGCGGCAGCCGAGATTTCCATCCCTCAGCCAAGTAAACTTTCGGCGATGGTTATCGGCACGCATCAGTTTGAAAAAATCAAATTTTCTGGGCAATCAAACAACGAAGCTCGTCGGCCGAGCAAACAGTGAAATTTCTTGCTGTTTCCGAAAACAGAAATCACTCCGTAAACTGGTTTGCTTTGAAAGCGAAACAATTTTTGGAAAACAATTAGTAAATCTGTCGGTTTTTCTTTGCAAACGGGTTCGGCAGCAGCAGAGTAAAAATCAGGAATTTTGAACAGTTCTGGTTCTCTTAAAATAAATTGCTCTGTTTTTTTTTTTTTTTTTGAAATTTGAACTTAGCTAAATCTCCAGAAACGACAGTTTGATGCCAAAATCATTTTGAAAACAAGAATAACACTCGGGTGGAAAACACATATCAGCAACAACTAAAACAGTGTAATAGGAAACAGCAACTAACAGGCAACAAAATTGACTTCATAAATTGCAGCAAATCCACAGCAGTTGTCTTTCAACAATAACATTATGCATAGTTAATCAGAGAACTCAAAACAACATGCTGATATTTAAATAAATTAAACAGAACATTCAGCATAGACATAGTATATCAGTAAATCAGAGAACAAAAGAGATATCCAAACATGCTTGAACATAAAAGCAGATTATCAGTTCATGCTCGTGGATATTCTGGACAAAATAGAGAATTTTTAAACATGCTGATGCTAATGACAAGAAACTACAACAGGTATTCAATAAGGCACAATAGAAACAGGCTAAGTTCTTCGGACAGAAAACAGAATTTTAGACACCAAAAGCATAAACATTGACAATAAGAAAAACAAGGAAAAACATGCTGAAAATGTGACACTAGAAAACAGAACAGAGAACACAAAGAAAACACAAAAGAGCAGATCAATATTTGTTAACAAAAGCTTCCATACATGCTGGTTTAATCAACAGAAAGTTAGCTTAAGCAATATGGTTTATTTTCGTTAGCAAACAGTTCACAAATGACACAAAACAACGACACAGAAAAACAACACAAACAACTGACAGAAAATACTAAATAACAAACCAGAGAGCTAACCGAGGCTCTGATACCAAATGTTGTGAGCCAAGCCTTAACTAAGCTCCTGCAATGACTTAAAGAGATCGTTAGCTACTCCAGTACTCGGCCAAGCCGAGTAACCTCAAGAACAGAAACTAAAACGTGTGAAAATACAAGAAGAATCAGAGGGTTTTAGTGAGATTAGTGTTGTGCGAGTGAAGTGAGTGTAAGATGAATGGCGTGGTCCAGTTAATTCAACAAAGACTTAAACAACCTCAAGTCGGTCAGCTAACCAATGTTTAGCTCCGACAGAACGCTTTTCCAGAGGAAGGCGTCGACTTGAGGAACCGGTTCTGTCCACTTCCTTCTGGTTTCCAGCCCTCGATAGGGAGGAGAGGAGAATGGTGCTAGAGTTCAACAACAACCTCGGGTTGTTGAACTAGGAGGCTATCTCCTATTCGGCGAAGCCGAAACTTACCTGCGCGGCGAAATGCCTTCGCTGTTCCTCTCGTAGGGAAACGGTCTACTTCTTCTCATAAACTGAACCAACCAAATACAAACACCAATAGCAATGATTTATAGTACCTAGTGGCTTGGAGAAACATTCAAAAATGGCCGAGAACCGTTGAAGGCGCGGGAAGACGAAGCAGACTCCGTCGAGATTCCTCTGGTGCTAGGGATTCGAGGGGTAGCCCTGCTTCCATGTCAGCTCGCCGATTTCCTTGCAAGGAAGCTGCTCCGACACGAACGCAGAGGGAAATCGGGCCACAATCGGCAATGGTCCCCACCGTCGAGCGAATGTCGCCGATGGCTCTCAGGTTTCGCCTTTGCTGATTTCTGGTTCACGGAAATGAAGCTTCAATCGGGTTTCTTTATAAGCAGCAGCGGCCCGGTTCTTCAAGTAGCAAGTGGTTCGGTTCTCTTCAATGCACAGCAGCTGGTTTTCTTCATTAACCCACTCCTTTGGTTCTCAAGCCAATTAAAACCAAACCAAGCCACATCTAATCCTACCAAGCATCTAGTCCTAAATGCCTAACATGCATGCTTATAAAAATCTTAACAAAAAGGCCAATGTTTGCCCAAAAAGTTTTAAAATAAAAATACATAAAATCAATGCTCGGGAAGACAAATTCCCATATGAGCTTCTGGTTCTCCAAGCCTTGTCTCCCAAGCAATGACGTGCTTCGGTTGCTCCGGATCTTGAGCTTCCATCTCCCACTTTACATCGGTGAGTACGCCATCCAAGTCGGTGTAAGAAATGTCACCTGCAAAAGAGTAAAGTGTGTAAGTACATAAATTAGATAAAACATGTGAATGTACCTGTGATCGTGTGATGGGCCTACGGGGCACAACATAATGTCTTCCACGTGTCGATGTTAAGGAAGTGTATACGGGATCCTACGCACGTGGTAGAGCCAGTTGATCTGGAGATACGGCCAACCTTGACCTATGAAGAGAGGCCGATACAGATATTGGAGTCTTCGGTTAAGATCCTGCATAATAAGTCAATCCCTCTTGTTAAAGTACTGTGGAGAAACCAAAACGTAGAGAAAGCAACGTGGGAGCGACAACAGGACATGATGGACAGATATCCAGATTTGTTCAGGTATGTAATTTTGGGGACAAAATTCTAAATAAGGAGGGTAGGATGTAACGCCCGAGAATTTCGTTTTAGGGATTTCGAGCTATAAGTTTAGAGTTTTAAATATTTTAAGCATTATAGGGTTTTAATTAGTAGAAATAATAAGATAAGTCTAAATGGCGAACAAGAAGTTTTATTAGGACCCTAAGAATAAGTAGGAATATTTGGGGAAATAAGAAATTTTGGGAGAAACCAAAACGATAGGAGAAGTATTGAATAAATCAAGGAAATCAACATAAGGGCATTTAGGTAATCTTCAAAGTCAAAGTTTTAAATGAAACTTAAAAACTCTTTCTTTTCTCTCATTTCTCCCCTCCAGAACACGGCTCTATCTCCCTCTCCCTCGCGATTCCCTCTCCCTCATCGCCGATTCTCCAACACCGACGACTCCTCCGACTTCTGGCGATTTCCTTTAGGTTTTGTTTCCCAAATCAACACCTTAGGTGAGTGCTACGCCCTAGTTAAGTTTATTTGTGGTTTTAAGGTTTATTTCGATTTAGGGTTTGATGAGAAATTTGGGGATTTCGTTAGAAATCGATAGGGTTGTTGATTTATTACTCATTGATGATATAATGGCGGTTATTTAAGTGAGTTTAACAAATTTATGATGTTTGTAGATGTTTAATGTTGAGTTTAGGTTGTTGAAATGTAGTTGGACACCATTAATGAGGGATAGAAGTTAGTGAGCACCACGTGCTCGACGAAATGCCCGAACAAATGGATTAGAGTTTTTCGGAAATTTACCTTAGCTCGGGATTTCGTTTAGCTTTGAAATTTATGATTTAGAGTTAATACTAACGACGTGCTATGAAATGCCTTAGGTAATCCAAGCTCTTCAAGGACGGTGCCCGGCATAGCTAGGACACCAGGTAAGTGAGTGTTAGGTTTTCTGGCCCCTAAGGCCCTACGTCGTAACGATGTTGATAATGTTGGTAGAATGGAGTTAGGAAGTTATAGGGGTGGTGATAAGACGGGTAGCTTAAGGTAGTGCCTTAGCGATTAGTTAGTGGTCGTTCGATTGGTGTTTCTACATATGTCATTCCTCATGCATCATGTTTTATTAAAGTGCATACGAACTATTTATGAGCATGTTTTATGAAAACGTCAAATTAAAGAACGATCACGAATTCTGAATGATGTATGTTTCTCACGGGGCAAGTTATGTGTTTCTCACGGGCAAGTTATGTGTTTCTCACCGGGCAAGTTATGTGTTTCTCACGGGGCAAGTTATGATTCTCACGGGGCAAGAAAACGGTTTAACGAAACGAAACAAAGTTGTTTTACAAACGTCATGCATATATGTAAATGTTATGTTTAGTATACTCTTTACTAAGCATTAGAATTAATGTATTTATCGTATGATGTAGGTGACGAGAACGAAGGTGAGGAACCTCCTTATGATGACCAAGCGTAGATGGTCAATGGGCGGAGCTCGTGACGGCGGGACGTGTTTTGGCTAGGCAGGATGACTCATGGTTAGACAATTTTTGAGAGTTTTTGGTGATGTTTGGGTTAATGGTGAATTAGATGGATTTTTAGTACAATTAGATAAGTTTTAGGATGTTTGGCGACTGAATATATTGTACATTGCGTTTTGTAGTGTTTTGACGTTTTTCAAACAAGAAGGAATGTTAAACTTTTAAACGGAACCACGCGGTTCGTTTTTATGAAATTTGAATGTGTTTAAAGTGAATTGTGTCGGTTTTGAGTGTTTGGGTAAATGTCATGTTTGAAATGTATTTTATGGGATGTATGTAAAGATTGTGGGAGAAAGGAGAAGAGGTTGTAGTGTTTTGTGCTAAGAATGTGAAGTGAAGGAACGAAGAAAAAGGAAAAGAATGAAGCAAGGGGGGGAGGGAAAGAAGCCGTGCTCTCTGGAGAAATTCCAGAGAGCATGGCGATTGATCACCTCTTGGAGGCGATCAATCGCCTCTTCCCTGCCTGGCAATCGCTGGAGAGGCGATTGCCAGGCGAGGTAAGCAATCGCCGAAGGGCGATTGCTCGCCAGGAGCAATCGGCGAAGGGCGATTGCTCGCCAGGAGCAATCGCCGAAGGGCGATCAATCGCCAGTTTTCTGGCGATTGATCGCCACCTGTTCTGCCTCTTCTTGGCCGAACTTATATAAAAAAAATGTTCTAATTTAATTGTTTTCTTTTATTACTTAATTGATTAATTGTTGGTTTTAAGTTTATTTTGAATAGATTTCAAAGTAGTTTTCATACACCATTAATAATTTTCCATTCCGACTTAAAAGTTTTATTTCCGCACGAAAGTCAGATTTAGAGTTTGTACGTAAAAAAAAAAAAATTATTAGGGTACGGGTAAGGGTCGTCACATTCCTCATCCATCATGTTTTCCCAAACGACATATGAAATGTTCTCATGCATGAATTATGAAAAGGAAATGTAACAATTAAGTGTGGGCTGGGACAGTATGGCCATATCAATAAAACGAATGTCACTATCCACGCGTTGGATCATGAATACGGCCGAAAGGATTATGTACACGCACTTGGCCTGCTCCCTGTCACAATCCCCACCTTAATTCATGTCAACGAAAAGAAAAAGAATAAGAACAAGTAAATGAATATGTTTATGAAAACCCATGCATTTATGCATATGTCATGTATAGTACATTCCCTTACTAAGCATTAGGCTTAATGTTTATGTTGTATGATGTAGGTGACAAGTGTGAAGGTGAGAGTTTCTCTCGATGACAGACGGATGGTGCTCGTGGCGACGGGGTGTGTTTTGGCAAGGTTCGATGACCGTGAGGATGTAAGTAAACATTTTGAGAGTTGAATAGAAAGAAATGTAGGAAAATTGTAAAGATAGACATTGTAGGGTATTTGGTTCTGGATGGTTAGTGATTAATGTTTTGATATTTTGATAAACAGTTTTATAAAATATTTTGTAAAGCTTTTATCGGATTTTATGAAATGCTCGGATTATGTTTCTATGTACTTAGTTGGAAATTTTGAGGTGTTTTACATTGGTATGTTAATTTGAAGGTGATTTTGTTGAGTGTTGTGAAGGTGAAGTAATGAAGCAGCATTGGCAGGAAGTTGCGAGGAGAAGAACAAGGCTCTGGAATTCGGATTCCAGAGCCATCTCCCTGCTGGCAATCGCTGGAGAGGCGATTGCCAGGCGAGGTAAGCAATCGTCGAAGGGCGATTGCTCGCCAGGAGCAATCGGCGAAGGGCGATTGCTCGCCAGGAGGCAATCGCCGAAGGGCGATCAATCGCCAGTTTTCTGGCGATTGATCGCCACCTGTTCTGCCTCTTCTTGGCCGAACTTATATAAAAAAAATGTTCTAATTTAATTGTTTTCTTTTATTACTTAATTGATTAATTGTTGGTTTTAAGTTTATTTTGAATAGATTTCAAAGTAGTTTTCATACACCATTAATAATTTTCCATTCCGACTTAAAAGTTTTATTTCCGCACGAAAGTCAGATTTAGAGTTTGTACGTAAAAAAAAAAAATTATTAGGGTACGGGTAAGGGTCGTCACATTCCTCATCCATCATGTTTTCCCAAACGACATATGAAATGTTCTCATGCATGAATTATGAAAAGGAAATGTAACAATTAAGTGTGGGCTGGGACAGTATGGCCATATCAATAAAACGAATGTCACTATCCACGCGTTGGATCATGAATACGGCCGAAAGGATTATGTACACGCACTTGGCCTGCTCCCTGGCACAATCCCCACCTTAATTCATGTCAACGAAAAGAAAAAGAATAAGAACAAGTAAATGAATATGTTTTATGAAAACCCATGCATTTATGCATATGTCATGTATAGTACATTCCCTTACTAAGCATTAGGCTTAATGTTTATGTTGTATGATGTAGGTGACAAGTGTGAAGGTGAGAGTTTCTCTCGATGACAGACGGATGGTGCTCGTGGCGACGGGGTGTGTTTTGGCAAGGTTCGATGACCGTGAGGATGTAAGTAAACATTTTGAGAGTTGAATAGAAAGAAATGTAGGAAAATTGTAAAGATAGAACATTGTAGGGTATTTGGTTCTGGATGGTTAGTGATTAATGTTTTGATATTTTGATAAACAGTTTTATAAAATATTTTGTAAAAGCTTTTATCGGATTTTTATGAAATGCTCGGATTATGTTTCTATGTACTTAGTTGGAAATTTTGAGGTGTTTTACATTGGTATGTTAATTTGAAGGTGATTTTGTTGAGTGTTGTGAAGGTGAAGTAATGAAGCAGCATTGGCAGGAAGTTGCGAGGAGAAGAAGCAAGGCTCTGGAATTCGGATTCCAGAGCCATTGCCGGTCGATCGCCAGGAGAGGCGATTGAACGACTATAGAAAGGGCGACTCTGGAGGTGTAGGGCGACTGGGCGCGGGTGTGAGGGGCGACTTCGCCCCTCCCTGTTGTCGATATGGCGATCGATTGCTGGTACAGGGGGCCGATCGATCGCCCCTGCTGTTTGATGCCTCAGCGATCGATCTCCTGAATTTGGAGATTGATCGCCCTTCCCTTTTGTCACGGTTTGCCCTTTTTGCCCTCCCTGTTTTAATTGTTTGTTTTAATTAATTTTACTTTAATTGTTAATTTTTTTAAGTTATTAATAGTTTGGTTTTAAATGGTTTAAAACATAGACTTCAATTCCGATTCCGATTTCGATTTCTATTTCGATTTTAATTTCGCTTTAGGATCACTTAAAGTTTATAAAAAAAAAAACAAAAATTTTACGTGAACTATTTGAGGGTTTAAGTTAAGATTACGTTATGGTCTTTCCGTGGCGGCCCTGGCCGGGTCGGGGTCGTTACAATTATGGTATCAGAGAGACGGAGTTTTAAAAGCGATTTTTTGAACTGCGTGCCAAAACACGAACCGCCACACGGGGACTCTCCATCGACTGTAAGTATTTAAGTTTAAGTCTGATTAATAGATGTTTATATTGCTCTGTCTTGTGTTTGTATTGTGTCTAGGAACAAGAAATGCCGAGAGCACCTAGGCAACTCCGAGTGGATCTTATTAGCCAGCTTACAGATATGGTGCGAGTTGTTGAGCTAGGGGAGAAGCAGCTACCAATTAGGGGCATAAAAAGGGTTGGTGAGGATTTAATTAGCGTGGTAGATGAGAAACGTGCACGAAGGCTTGTGCAGTTCCCTCAATGCCAAACGTGTAAGAAGTGCCTTGGTGGGGTGTGCGGAAGGTTCTGGCCGATGCTTTGCGTGTAACGGACTGGGCCATCTCTCTAGGAACTGTCCAATGGGGTTTTTTCGAGAGGTGCAACCGCAACAAAAACGGGGTTGGCAACTACATCGACGGGGCGCTACGAGGCCCAACGATGCACCGTTTATACAGGACAAAAGTGAACGGCCACAAGGGGCTCAACAAGCTCCTCGATGCCCTACGTGTCTGAAGAATCACTTCGGGGAGTGCAAGTTGCATTCCGGTCGATGTTTTAGGTGTGATAGAAGTGGTCACAAAGCCAGAGATTGTTTAGGGCTGAATAAGAAGCTACCGAATGGTCCTTCGGGGATAATTACTATGACCAATGATAGGAAAGCTGCCCAACCGATTGTAGTTCCAGGTATAATTTTATTTCAATAGTTGATAGGATGAGTAATATTAATATGGAGGTGTAGTTTAGAATAAGGAATTAATGATAATACGTGTAAAATAGATAGAAGTAGATTTGAGAATAGAGGGGTTAGAAAATGTGGGGATCTGGAGACATGAAGAGGTAGACCTCAAGTTAAGGAGAGAAAGATTGTTATGCATTAAGATAGGTAACCTAGCTTGATACTACTAGTACGTCTAAGTGGATAAGGGGACATAGTAGAAACTCTTATTTTTAGGCTAGCGTGAAGTTTGAAGTATTTAGATAAAGGCAATGTTTGAGGTTTCAGCTCAAGTAAATTGTTGAGAGAATATGGGAGGTGTTGTTTACTTTTGCAAAGTGATGTGATTGATCAATACGAAGTCTTGGATGTATAATTTGGGTGATTACATAGAGGTGTTTGTATTGATCAATATTGACGGGGGAAAATAAAGAGATCTAGAAGAGGTTGGTAAATTAATAAGTAGTAGGCGCGTTAGACAATTAGATGTTGCTTAACCAAGGGAGATAGGGTAAAGTATGAGAGTTAGAGTTAATTTAGGGATTTAGATGTGTCAGTTAATTTGAGAGGAATTTAACACCCTAAAGTAAAAGTCATGATTTGAGGTATGGTGCAATGTTAGGCGGAATAATGGTTCGACAGAGTGAGTACCAATTAGGAAAAGTAACGAGTAGTTGATTTCGAACTTTTGGTTTAGAAAGATAAGAGATAAGTAGTAAGTCTAAAGTTGATACAGTTCGAGTTAAACACCGTAACCTGTGACTTACCTCCAAGATGGAAGTAGGAACTTTAGTGTTTAAAGGACCCGAGAGGTAGATCGTAATGAAGAGTCATTTTCAGATTTCGGGGAAAAGAATTGACTAGAGAGTTTAGGTGGTGGCCAATTAAGTGGAACTCGAAGTGCGTATGAGTGATCGAACGATAGAGCGTGAAGCTGGAAAAGTTTAGAACTTTGGGGATGTAGAAATAGTCATTACTCAATAGGTGGTTAAAGCCATAGATCAGTCAAAATTTAGCACCTAAGTAGTAATTGAGGAAATCTGGAGAATGAGATCAAATTAGGTGAGTTAGAAAGCTTGGCCTATAAGGGATTAAGTGAAGGCCGATTCATGTGAGAATTTAAGGAAGTGAACTCGATCACTTTGTTATTTGCCTGGAGACTTGAGAATTAATAAGGCTTGTGGAATGAGCCATGGCATGCTTAGTTCCACTAAAGGTAATGGATGCTTCTAAGTTTTTTGAAAATAGAAGGATAAGATTTAAGAATTTTAGAATATTTGGATTAAGGTTGTAGGTCTACCTACAGCAAGTTTGCTAACAAAGAGATCGTAGAAACAGATGTGTCGCGTGGCAGGCACGTGACCATCGGTCGATGCGAGTCTATGACTCTATCGGCAGATGCAGTTTAGGAGATGTTTGCAAAAAAAAAAAAAAAAAAAAATATATATATATATATATATATATATATATATATATATATATATATATATATATATATATATATATATATATATATATATATATATATATATATATATATATATATATATATATATATATATATATATATATATATATATATATATATATATATATATATATATATATATATATATATATATATATATATATATATATATATATATATATATATATATATATATATATATATATATATATATATATATATATATATATATATATATATATATATATATATATATATATATATATATATATATATATATATATATATATATATATATATATATATATATATATATATATATATATATATATATATATATATATATATATATATATATATATATATATATATATATATATATATATATATATATATATATATATATATATATATATATATATATATATATATATATATATATATATATATATATATATATATATATATATATATATATATATATATATATATATATAATACTAATAATGAATAAGGTGCATGAAGTAAGAACAAATTGATTAAGAGTTAAGTTATGGATTACGTGGCGACTCCAACTGGGGTTGTTACAAATATGGTATCAAAGCAAAATCGGGTTCTAAAATCGATTCTGCAGACTGCCTCCCAGCACAGATTGCCACCTTATTATACTCCAGCAACTGTAAGTAATTACGTTTTTAAGTAATGTCATTATGTTAAGATGTATTTATGAATATAGGAATCTCAAAATGGTAAGAGGTCAGCAAAGAGAGGCTAATGAGGATAGCGATGCCATTGCTCAGTTGACAGAGTTGGTCATGCGTCAATTTCGCCAGATCGAACAGCTGATGGCTGCTAGAGAAGAACAAGCAAATTCTAGTACTAATGCAACTCATGATCATGGTGGTGAGCATTTTCACCGGCTTCGACCCCCAGTGTTTAATGGACATGTTTCGGATCCTGTTTATGCTGAAGAATGGATTCGAAAGATGGAGGATATGTTTAACTATGCAAAGGTTGACGAAGGGGATAAAGTCACATATGCTGTCTTTCATTTGGAATTGAGTGCAAGACATTGGTGGGATTCAATCCAGAGCACCGCTAATGCAGGAGCTATGACCTGGAAAATGTTTAAGACTGCCTTCTTTGACAAGTACTTCAATAGGACTGTTCGGGCCAACAAGAAGGAGTTCATGACTTTACGTCAGTTTGGCTCTGTGACGGACTACATATGTAAGTTTGTGGCTTTATCCCGGTTTGCACCCAGACTGATAGAAGATGATGAGGATAAGATCCACCAATTTGTTCAAGGACTGAAACCAAGTCTGTATATGAGAGTAAAGACTGCTGGAATACATAATGTACCTTATGCTGAAGTGACTGCTAAGGCTCTAGAACTGGAAGAGGCTGAGATATCGACATATGCGCAGCGCGAATCATCAAGGAAGTTTACTAAAGAGGCTCAGCCGCCGCCACGTCAGAACAAAGGATGGCAACCGCAACAGAATAGGGGACCACAACAACAACAGCAAGGCATAAAGAGACCCTTCAATCCAAATGATGATCAAGGAAAAGGAAAGCGACCAGTGGCCCCTTTATGCCCCACTTGTCAGAAGAACCACCCCGGTGAATGCAAGTTACTTTCTGGCCGCTGTTTTAGATGTGACAAGGTCGGACATGTAGTCAGAGACTGCCCCATGCCACCAGACCCCAATCGAGCAAGAATAGCACCCAGAGTCTTTGCTATGATGGAGGATGAAGAGGCTGTGCAGCATACGGTCATATCAGGTACAATTATGATTTGTGGTGTTTCTGCTTGTACACTTATAGACACAGAGCCACACACTCATTTATAGCAACCCTGTTTGTCTGTAAGCATAAGTTAGGATACTTATCGGCTGATAGACCATATAGTGTCATGTTACCGTTAGGGAAATTCTTACATTCAGAACAGATAGTGAATGGTGACATTGTGTCCTTAGGAGATAAGAAGTTATATGTAGAGTTGATTGTAATTGACATGAAGGGATATGAAGTTATATTAGGAATGGATTGGTTATCCAAACATTATGCCACGATAAGTTGTAGGTCTGGATTAGTTGAGTTTCGACCCCAAAATGGAGATCAGTATACTTTCCAAGCTATCCCAAAAATAAGTAAAATACCGATTATATCCTCACTAGAGACTCAATGATTATTGAAAGATGGTTGTGAGAGTTATCTAGCTAGTGTAATCGATATTCGGGTGAAGAACAAAGTTGAACTTCAAGATATTCCCATAGTTAAGGAGTTTCCTGAAGTATTTATGGATGACTTGCCCAGATTACCACCGGATAGAGAAGTTGAATTTGTAATCGATACATACCCCGAGGCATTACCTATATCCAAGAACCCTTACCGCATGGCACCAGTTGAGCTGAAGGAATTAAAGGTCCAACAGCATGAATTAGTAGACAAAGGGTTTATACGCTCCAGTAGTTCTCCCTGGGGTGCACCTATTTTATTTGTTAAGAAGAAAGATGGTTCCCCAAGGATGTGCATAGATTACCGAGAACTGAACAAGTTGACAATTAAGAATAAGTACTCCTTGCCCCGAATTGACGACTTGTTTGACCAATTACAAGGAGCTAAAGTGTTTTCAAAGATTGACTTGCGTTCGGGGTACTACCAATTGAAGGTTAAGGAGGGTGATATACCTAAGACAGCCTTCAGGACCCGCTATGGACATTATGAATTCCTTGTAATGTCGTTTGGATTAACCAATGCACCTGCAGCTTTTATGGATTTGATGAACCGAGTGTTTCGTGAATATTTGGACAAGTTTGTGATTGTATTCATAGATGATATTCTTATATACTCACGGACTGAAGCTAACCATGAAGAACACTTAAGAATAGTTTTGACAACCCTGAAACAGCAACAACTTTATGCCAAGTTGTCCAAGTGTGAGTTCTGGTTGGATAAGGTTAACTTCTTAGGCCATGTCGTCTCTACTGAAGGTATATCAGTAGATCCAACCAAAATTCAGGCAGTTAAGGACTGACTACAGCCAAGGAGTGCCAGTGAAGTCTGCAGTTTCCTTGGTCTGGCAGGTTATTATAGGAAGTTTATTAAGAGATTTTCAATGATAGCTAAATCTTTAACAAGTTTGACTAAGAAGGACACCAAGTACTCTTGTACTGAAGCTTGTGAAGATGGCTTCCAGATACTTAAGCTGAAGTTGACAACAGCCCCATTACTGACTCTCCCAACTGAAGAAGGAAAGTTTAGTGTTTACTGTGATGCATCCAAAGTTGGACTGGGTGTGTTTTGATGCAAGAAGGCAGGGTGGTGGCGTATGCCACTAGGCAGCTGAAGAGTTATGAACAGAATTACCCCACTCACGATTTAGAGTTAGCTTGCAGTTGTTTTTGCTTTAAAGATTTGGAGACACTATTTGTATGGTCAACAGTGTGAGGTGTTTTCTGACCATAAAAGCCAGAAGTACCTTTTCACCCAAAAGGAATTAAACATGAGACAACAACGTTGGTTGGAGTTTGTTAAGGATTATGACTTCAAAATTAAATATCACCCGGGTAAGGCCAATGCTGTGGCTGATGCATTAAGCAGAATGTCTAAGACAATGCAGCCCGCAGTATCAACCATGTCTGTACCATTATGGAAGGAAGTTCAGAACTTCGAGTTAGAAATAGTT
Organism: Begonia masoniana; assembly: GCA_022432975.1. Lineage (NCBI taxonomy): Eukaryota > Viridiplantae > Streptophyta > Magnoliopsida > Cucurbitales > Begoniaceae > Begonia > Begonia masoniana. The sequence goes on from CM039502.1 coordinate 22,865,950, forward strand.
CCTGTGTAACACCCGAGTTAACGGCCAGGTGGTTTTCTTAACTGTATTAACGGTCATAAATATTTAATCTTCGTAGTTTAGGATTTATGCCAAGCTTAATTAATTACATGTGGATCTAAACTAGGTTGAGTGGCAAAGTTGTAATAATGGAGGATTGAGGCCAGTTTTTAAAGGAAAAGGAAAGGGATTTAAACCTCATTTAAACCACTGTAACCGACACCTCCCTTTCCGGCGATTTCTTCTCTCCCAAGCCCCCGCTCTCTGCTATCAGCAAACTCTCCTCGACGGCTGGTTTACTCCGCCACCACTCGACTACTCTGCGCCTGAGGTATGCATTAGACAATGTGGCTATCTGTTAGTTTATTAGCTCTGTTTTCAGCTCTGTATTGAAGTTTTGGATTCTTCAATGGCCGAGTAGTATTAGAACATTTTAGAATCCGAGAGTTGTAATGTCAACCCGAATCGATTCTGAACATTTTAAGTAATCAACTCAGATTTAATCGATAGTGGAACCTGTTTGTTTTATTTTGGATTTCAGATTTTGCACAGTATATCAAACCAAGGATTCGGGAATGACTTTAGCTAATAGATCCTAGGATGATTTATGAGTAGAGTTTTAGGATTTTGATTTAACTACTGTAATGCACATGTTTTAGGTGAAGAAGTTGAAGAGAAGAGGTCCAGATTGCTAAGGAGACCAGGTAAGTGAATGTATAGGTTTCTCGGTCATTAGGACCCTACATCAGAGGATACTAAGTAGAATGTTATGTGATGATTAGAAACTTCCTTATGCGGATGTCTAGTGTTCTCGATGACGTTTAGTTCGAAAGTAATATTCCATGATGGATAATGCTATGCTCTGTAGCTTGATGTTTTAAGAGTTTCCATATTCATGCATCATGAAAGTTTTATGCATATGAAGATGTTTTAAAAGTATGTTTTCTCATGAACAAGATAAGATGATAAAATCCCTGCAACGTGGTTGAGTGAGGGTTGGGGGCGGTTCGGCGTATGTCACAGTCCAAAGAAGGACATATGTATACGACCCGCAGTAGGGACCATGATCAAAATCACTGTCGAACCCCCTTTACCGGCACAAATCCTCTCTCATTCCACACAACTGAAATGATGAATATGAACAATGATTATGAACAATGATTACGAATGATGAATATGATTCATGATTATGAATGATGAATATGAATAAGAATATGAACAAGAAATGATCTATGAGCATGTTTTCTCTGAATTATGCATTCATGCACTTATGTTAATGTCGCATTCCTTATTAAGCATTAGGCTTATAGATGAACCTTATGATGTAGGTGAAGAGACTACATGTGAAGATACTAACTTCAAAGAGGATATTTAAAGCTGGTTGCTGGAGGATACTCAAAGTGACAGTGCGGGACTGGAGAGGCGATTATGACCCCTGGTTATTGCTCCCTTATGTCAGTAAGAATATAAGAACTGGAATTATGTAGGATGGTGTTAGTATTGTTTGAGCTAACTTTTGAGTCTGGGATTGGATATGAGGATATGTTTCCTTTTAAGGGATTTATGTCATGCAAGTCTTTCGCTATTTATACTCTGAATGAATTTGTTATACGAGTAAGAGCCTTTCTTAGCTAAGTTGTGTTATGTGAAAGTTGGATGATTCCTTTTGGTAAGAGTTTCTACCGGAAGATGTGTTTTCTCCTATCGGTAGAAGTAAGTAGTAATTTTGTCGTCTAGCGATCGGCAGATGTAGAGTGTTTAGCCATCGGATGATGAAAGTATAGTTTGGTCGTCTAGCGATCGGTAGAGGTAGAGTGTTTAGCCATCGAATGATGAAAGTGCTATTTTGTCGTCCAGCGATCGGCAGATGTAGAGTGTTTAGCCATCGGATGATGAAAGTGCTATTTTGTCATCTAGCGATCGGTAGATGTAGAGTGTTTAGTGATCGGATGATGTAAAGCTTGTAAGCTATCGGAAGATGTCTTAGATGAACACGTGAATTTCACATGTCTATCGGTAGATGTTTTAATGAGTCACGAGAGCTGCACGTGTCCATCGGTAGATGTCCACTACCGGATGATGTTTTAAGTGATCACGTGAGAAACACGTATCGGTAGATGTTTTCTGCCGGGCATCGGTGAGAGAGTTGTGTGAAGTGCAAGATACAAATCGGATGGTGCGAGCTCTGATGCATGCAAACCCATGCAATCCGAGATCGATGAAGTCGAGCGACTTGAGGGCAATTCATCTCCGCCAGACTATGTCTTAGAACCGATGATCGTGTATGGTCGCTCGTGTCTGTGAGCGATTAAGTAAGTAATATCATGAAGAAGTCAGGTATAAGGGATTAATTTTCCATCAGATAAGTTGAAGTCTTTAAGTCTGCTAGATACACTGCTAAAAAAAAAAGGAGAAGAGAGTCCACTTATGAATTAAAGTTTTAAGTAAAGTCAAGAATTTCGTGGCGATCCTCCCCGGGTCGTTACATCCTGAGTTGTCAACTTTACTTGCTGACTTAACCATTCGACCAACTATTTTGGATAAAATCAAAGAGACACAACAGAAGGATTCAAAGGAGAATAATAGCATGATGAGTAAGTTGCAGGATGCCTCCTCTGAATTCAGTCTCTCCAACGATGGTATTTTGAAGTTTAGGAATTGATGGTATATTCCAAATGATGAAGAATTACGTAAGTTGATCTTGACCGAGGCTCACTCGTCTCTCTTTTCTGTACATCCTGGTAGCATCAAGATGTATCGGGACTTGAAGTTACATTATTGGTGGCCAAATACGAAGATGGATATTGCCAAGTATGTGGAGTCATGTTTGGTTTGCCAACAGGTTAAGGCAGAGCACCAACGCCCATGAGGTACTCTTCAACCCTTACCGATCCCTGAATGGAAGTGGGAACACATTGCCATGGATTTTGTTGTAGGATTACCAAAGACAATCAAAGCACATGATAGTATTTGGACTGTGGTTGACAGAATGACAAAATCAGCACACTTCATACCAGTAAGAATGACTTTTACAATGGAACAACTTGCTAACCTGTACATTCAGGAAATCATCAGATTGCATAGGATCCCCTTGTCTATTGTCTCCGACCGTGATCCTAGATTTACCTCGAGATTTTGGCAAAGTTTGCAAGGCACGTTAGGAACAAAATTGTCCTTCAGTACTGCTTTTCACCCTCAAACCGATGGTCAATCTGAGAGGACCATTCAGATACTAGAAGACATGTTAAGAGCGTGTGTGCTAGATTTCCAGACATCTTGGAGTCGATATTTACCCTTGGTGGAATTCTCCTACAATAATAGTTACCAGTCCACCATTGGTATGGCACCTTATGAAGCACTTTATGGCAGAAAGTGCATATCACCTTTGTACCGGGATGAGGTCGGTGAAGCAAAACTCCTAGGTCCAGAGATCTTGCAACATATGTCAGACAAGATTACCATTATCAGGAAAAGAATGATTACTGCACAAAGCCGATAAAAAAGTTATGCAGACCAAAGGAGGAGAGATCTTGAATTTTCCGTTGGAGATGAAGTTTTCTTAAAGATTTCACCGTTTAAAGGAGTACTAAGATTTGGCAAGAAGGGGAAACTTAACCCGCAATTCGTTGGACCGTTCCCTGTCTTGGAGAGGGTCGACAGCACAGCTTATAGACTGCTATTGCCCCTATCATTGGAAAAGGTTCACAATGTTTTTCATGTGTTAATGTTAAGAAAATGCATACGGGATCCTATACAAGTTGTTAAGTCAGTGGATGTCGAAATTGAGCCAACACTAATGTATGAAGAGAAGCTAGTGCAAATTTTGGAATCTGCTATGAAAACTCTGAGGAATAAGGAAATTCCATTAGTTAAGGTCTTATGGACAAATCATGGAGTTGAAGAAGCCACATGGGAACGACGGCAAGATATGTTGGACAAATATCCAGAGCTCTTTGTTTGATCAATTTTCGGGGACGAAAATTTTGTTTAAGGAGGGGTGGATATAACAGCTGACATTTTTAGTCAGGTGATTTTCTTAACGGAATTAACTGTCACCCTTATTTTTGGACCTTTTGATTTAAATTTAATATCAAAATTTGTTCCAAATTGTGTGAACTAGGTTGAGTGGCAAAATTGAAATTAGGGTGGGCTGTGATCGATAAATAAAGGAGATGGAAAGTTTTTAAATCTCACCAATACCACTGTAGCCGACACTTCCTCCTTTCAGCGATTTCCCTCTCCCGAGCTCTCGTTCTCTGCCTGCCAGTAATCCTTCCTTCGACGATCGGTTCCGTTGCCATTTCTCGGATACTCTACGCTCGAGGTATGGATTAGACAATGTAGTTGTCAGTTAGTTGTTAAACTCTGTTTTGCAGCTTGGTGTTGGAGTTTGGTTTCTCAAATGGCCGAGTAGCAATAACAACATTTATAACCTGGATTTTTGTAATGTCAATTCCGAATCGATTCTAGAAATTTAATATAACCGACCCTGATTAATCGTTAGTTGGACCTAGCTGTTTTGGTTTTGGATTTCTGACTGCACACAGAGAACTAGACTAGGGGATTCGGGAATGAATTTAGTTATTAGATTCTAGGATGACTTGTGATTGGAACTTTTAGGGTTTTGTTTTAACTACTGTGATGTGAAATGTTTTAGGTGAAGAAGTTCGAAGAAAAGGAGTTCAAGTTGCTAAGGAAACCAGGTAAGTGAATGTGTAAGATTTCCGGCCATTAGGGCCCTACATCACAAGGATGCTAGGTAGAAACCGATACGATGATTAGAAGTTATTTAAGCTACTGTCTATTACTTATGTTGATGTTTGACTTAATGGTATGATTTCCCGTCGGATGAATGCACTATTCTGTGGCTTGATGAGTTAGGAGTTCTCATGTTCATGCATCACGAACGTTTTATGCATATGATAATGTTTTAAGAGCATGTTTTCCTCATGAACAAGATAAGAACATAAAACTTATGCAACGTGAATTAAGCGAGGGTTGGGGGTGGTTTGGCGTATATCACTGTCCAAAAGGAAGAACCATGATTACGACCCGCAAGGGACTATGTACACTCTCACTGTCAACCCCCCTTACCGGCACAAATCCTCTCTTAATTCACACAATCTGAATGATGAATATGAATGATGAATATGAATGATGAGCATGAATGATGATTATGAACGATGAATACGAACGATGAACAAGAATGAAGACCTTGAGTATGAATATGAATAAGAAAAGATTCATGAGCATTTGTTTTCTTAAAATGAGCATTCATGCATACTTGCTAGCATTGCATTCCTTACTAAGCATTAGGCTTATAGTTTAAACCTTATGATGTAGGTGAAGATTTAGCAGGTGAGGATTCCAAATTCAGTGATGATGTCTCAAGGCTGGTTGCAGGATGGTGCTCAGGGTGGAAGACTGTGGCTGGCAGGCGAATATAACCAATAATTAAGCTCATCATGTGTCAGTAAGATTTATGATGAACTAATATTTAAGTAGAATGAGATTATATTTTAACATTGAGCTTCGTAATTGTCTGGTTTAACTACTGAGTCTGGGGATGATTTTAAGATATGGAAAGAGTTACTTTAACTAAGTCTTCCGTATAAGAATGTTTGGATGAGTCTCTGATTTTCATACATATGAGTGTTGAGTCAATGTGGATTGAAGTCTGTTAAGAGTTTGTATCCACCGACGGATGATTTCTATCGGAAGATGTTAAGAGTTTGCATCTACCGACGGATGATTTCTATCGGAAGGTGTATTAAGTGAACACGTGAATTGCACATGTCTATCGGTAGATGTAAGTATTTCAAATACCGGATGATATAAGAGCTAGTTTGTCGTCTAGTGACCGGTAGATGTTTTACTATCGGTCGATGCGAGTCTATGACTCTATCGGCAGATGCAATTTAAGAGATGTTTAGAAACAGATGTGTCGCGTGGCAGGAACGTGACCATCGGTCGATGCGAGTCTATGACTCTATCGGCAGATGCAGTTTAGGAGATGTTTGAAAAAAATATATATATATATAGATGCAGTTTAGGAGATGTTTGGAAAATATATATATATATATATATATTACTAATAATGAATAAGGTGCATGAAGTAAGAACCAATTGATTAAGAGGTTAAGTTATGAATTACGTGGCGAGTCCAACTGGGGTTGTTACACCTTTATTTATGAAATGCCTTAGGTGGACACGGCTTACAGACGGTGCTCGGCATTGCTATGGATGCCAGGTAAGTGGATGTTAGGTTTCCGGCCCTTAAGGCCCTACATCGTGTCAACGCTAGGTTTTGTGTTTGATGATGATTTTCTGATTGTGGGGTTTAATGAGTCGGGTAGCCTAGGTTGTTAGCTATTGTTTGTTAGTTTCGTTGTGAGCAATGTATGTTCATGCACGTTGTGAATTGTTTGATGGTATGTTATGTGTAAATTCCTCATCCATCATGTTTTCCCAAACGACATATGAAATATTCTCATGCATGAATTATGAAAAGGAAACGTAACAATTAAGTGTGGGTTGGGACAGTATGGCCATATCAACAAAACTAATGTCACTATCCACGCGTTGGATCATGAATACGGCCGAAAGGATTATGTACACGCACTTGGCCTGCTCCCTGGTACAATCCCCACCTTAATTCATGTCAACGAAAAGAAAAAGAATAAGAACAAGTAAATGAACATGTTTTATGAAAAACCATGCATTCATGCATATGTCATGTATAGTACATTCCCTTACTAAGCATTAGGCTTAATGTTTATGTTGTATGATGTAGGTGACAGGTGTGAAGGTGAGAGTTTCTCTCGATGACAAGGAATAGGTGGTCGACGGATGGTGCTCATGGCGACGAGGTGTGTTTTGGCAAGGTTCGATGACCGTGGGGATGTAAGTAAACGTTTTGAGAGTTGAATAGAAAGAAATGTAGGAAAATTGTAAAGATAGAACATTGTAGGGTGTTTGGTTCTGGATGGTTAAGTGATTAATGTTTTGATATTTTGATAAACAGTTTTATAAAATGTTTTGTAAAAGCTTTTATCGGATTTTTATGAAATGCTCGGATTATGTTTCTAGGTACTTAGTTGGAAATTTTGAGGTGTTTTACATTGGTATGTTAATTTGAAGGTGATTTTGTTGAGTGTTGTGAAGGTGAAGTAATGAAGAAGCGTTGGCAGGAAGTTGTGAGGAGAAGAAGCAAGGCTCTGGAATTCGAATTCCAGAGCCATTGCCGGTCGATCGCAAGGAGAGGCGATCGAACGGCTATAAAAAGGGCGACTCTGGAGGTATGGGGCTACTGGGCGCGGGTGTGAGGGGCGACTGATCGCCCCTCCCTGTTGTCGATATGGCGATTGGTCGCTGATACAGGGGGGTGATCGATCGCCCCTGCTGTTTGATGCCTCAGCGATCGATCTCCTGAATTTGGAGATCGATCGCCCTTCCCTTTTGTCACGGTTTGCCCTTTTTGCCCTCTCTGTTTTAATTGTTTGTTTTAATTAATTTTACTTTAATTATTAATTTTTTTAAGTTATTAATGGTTTGGTTTTAAATGGTTTAAAACATAGACTTCAATTCCGATTTCGATTTCGATTTCTATTTCGATTTTGATTTCGCTTTCGGATCACTTAAAGTTTATAAAAAAACAAAAAACAAAAATTTTACGTGAACTATTTGAGGGTTTAAGTTAAGATTACGTTATGGTTTTTCCGTAGCGGCCCTGGCCGGGTCGGGGTCGTTACAAAGCCACAAACTGTCACCCTGAGCACCATCCACCAACCAGTCTTAGACTTCCTCATTGAGTTTGGAGTCCTCACCTGATAATTCGTCACCTACATCATAAAGTTTTAAATATAAGCCTAATGGTTAGTAAGGAGTGCAATACTAACATGTATGTATGAATGCACAGTTGAAAGGAACACATTTTCATAATCATTTCTCGTCATATTCTTGTTCATATACTTGTTCATGTTCTTGTTCATCGTTTACATCATGTGGATTAAGGGAGGATTTGTGCCGAAAAGGGGGTTGACAGTGAAAGTGTACATAGTCCCTTGCGGGCCGTATTCATGGTCCTTCTTTTGGACAGTGACATACGCCAAACCGCCCACAACCATCTCTTAATCCTTGTTACATAAGTTTCATGTTCATATCTTGATCGTGAAGGAAAAACATGCACTTAAAACATTTTCTTATGCTTGAAAAGGAAACAATCGTGAAGCATGAGCATGAGTACTCTTATTTCATCGGACTAAAAGGACAGATCAATCATTCAACAATAAATCATGTTGCTATCTCACATATCATAACCATACAGACAATAACACAAACAGCTTTTGGACATCATAATCAACTTTAACTTAGTACCCTTGTGATGTAGGGCCCTAATGGCCGGGAATCCTATTCACTCACTTACCTGGTTTCCTTAGCAAACTTGAGCACTTCTCTTCAGACTTCTTCACCTAAAACATTTCACATTACAGAGTTAAACAAAATCCTAAAAGTTCTAACCAAAAGTCATTCTAGAATCTAATATATATATACTTCTAAATCTTCTTAGTCGAGCACCTAGTGTGCAGATTAAGTTCCAGAACCTAAAAATAACCAGATTCAACCTAGTAACTATCCATAGATTACAAATGTCACTACTATTACTTAGCCATTGATGAATCCAAAACTATAAGTCTTAGCTGAAAACAGAGCTCTAAGTAATTAACCAGCAACTACATTGTCTAAGTCTTACCTAGGGCGTGGATTGTCGGGGTGGAGACTGAAGAATCGATCATCGATGGAGGAGTAGCTGGCCGAGAGAGAGGGAGAGAAAGAGCTCTGGAGAAAAGGGAAATCGCCAAGAGAGGAAATGTCGGCTACAGTGAGGTTTTAATGAGGTTTAAGGATTTATATTTCCTATTTATACTAATTAAAATCCATCTTAATTACAATTGTGCCGCCCAACCTAGTTTCACACTACTTGGAATTCAATAAATCAGGCATTAATTTAAAATAAAAGGTCGATAAAAGGTGACAGTTAAATCAGTTAAGAAAACCACCTGGCCGAAATTGTCGGGTGTTACAACAACAATAAATTGTAACACCCGACATTTCGGCCAGGTGATTTTCTGACCATTTTCATTGTCACCCTCTTATTTAACCTTTATGATTTAAAATTTAATGTTAAGATAAATTATTACAAGTTAAGTAAAACTAGGTTGGGTGGCAGTTTAGTAATTAGAATCGATGGATTTAGTATAAAAAGGAATTGGAAACCTTAAATCTCATTTATTGCCACTGTAGCCGACATTCCCTCTCGGCGATTTCTTCTCTCCCAAGTTCTTGCTCTCGGCTACCAGAACTTTCCTCTGCCGACGACCGGTTTCAAGCTTGCTCTTCTCTGCAAATCCACACCCGAGGTATGAAATGGACAATGTAGTCATTCATTAGTAAATAGAGCTCTGTTTTCAGCTCGGCACTGAGTTCGGATATTTTTAGCAGTGGCCGAGTAGCTTTAGACTTTTTAAAATCTGAGAGTAGAAATTTCATCCCGAATCGATTCTGAGCATTTTAAGTAACCAACTCAGATTTAATCAATGGTAAAACCTGTCCACCTAGTTTTGGATTTCAGACTGCAGTGTGTCAAACAGAGGAATCGGAATGACTTTAGCTATTAGATCCTAGGATGGTTTATGATTAGGACTATTAGGACTTTGTTTTAACTACTGTAATGTACATGTTTTAGGTGAAGAAGTTTAAAGGAAAGAAGCTCGGATTGCTAAGGAATCCAGGTAAGTGAATGTGTTAAGATTTTCGGCCACTAGGGCCCTACACCGCAAGGGTATTAGGAAATCACTGAGATGTTAGCTTATTGACTATGATCTGTTATTTCCACGATATGAGAAGTTGTGTAAGTAAATGTAAAGTTACAGGATGTTTTACTTGTCCTCATGATATGACTTTTCTCTATGAACTTTATGTCTATGCACTGTGTTCCTGTTATGATTAAGTTGAGAATATGAAAAGCAAATGTAACCGAGATTAAGTGCAGAGCGGGGAAAGACTATGTTATGTATGACTCGCGAATTCTCCCACTGGTGGAGGCCGAGTTAATGATATGTATGACTCGCGAAATCTCCCACTGGTGGAGGCCGAGTTAATGATATGTATGGCTCGCGAATTCTCCCACTGGGGAGGCCGAGTGATGTATCATGATTGCCGCGATAGGCAAATGATTATGTATGACTGCCGCGATAGGCAAATGACTATGTACCCCTGTCTTCCTCCCTCGTCTCCTGCCTTAATATATGTTATGTAAATGATAAAGATGAACATGAATGAAGAATGGTTTATGAACTTATGTCTCTTTAAATTGTGTACTCATGTATATCTGTCAGCATGCATTCCTTACTAAGCATTAGGCTTATAGTTAAACCTTATGGTGTAGGTGAAGAAGGTTCAGGTGAGGATGTTATGTTCAAAGAGGATGCTTAAGGCTGGTTGCTGGAGGATGCTCAAGGTGACAGTGCGGGACTGGAGAGGCGATTTATGACCCCTGGTTAAGACTCTTATGTTACAGTATATTAAAGAATATGGTAGTTTAAGTAGGATGAGATTATTTTAAAACGTTGAGCTTTGAAACTGTCTAGTGGATTACTGAGTCAGAGAATGATTATATAGATTTATAAATGGTCTGTTGCTTAAGTCTTCCGCTATATGCATTTTGAATGAGTTGTGTTTTCTTTCTGTTGGAAGGAGTCATTTGATGATTTAGAGTTCTCTACCGTAAGACGGAAGCTGGAAGAGGTAGTCTTCCGGCTGACGTCATCGGCAGATGCCGAAGGAATAGTTGTTGATGGTTTAGTCTTCCGGCTGACGTCATCGGCAGATGCCGAAGGAATAGTTGTTGATGGTTTAGTCTTCCGGCTGACGTCATCGGCAGATGCCGAAGGAATAGTTGTTGATGGTTTAGTCTTCCGGCTGACGTCATCGGCAGATGCCGAAGGAATAGTTGTTGATGGTTTAGTCTTCCGGCTGACGTCATCGGCAGATGCCGAAGGAATAGTTGTTGATGGTTTAGTCTTCCGGCTGACGTCATCGGCAGATGCCGAAGGAATAGTTGTTGATGGTTTAGTCTTCCGGCTGACGTCATCGGCAGATGCCGAAGGAATAGTTGTTGATGGTTTAGTCTTCCGGCTGACGTCATCGGCAGATGCCGAAGGAATAGTTGTTGATGGTTTAGTCTTCCGGCTGACGTCATCGGCAGATGCCGAAGGAATAGTTGTTGATGGTTTAGTCTTCCGGCTGACGTCATCGGCAGATGCCGAAGGAATAGTTGTTGATGGTTTAGTCTTCCGGCTGACGTCATCGGCAGATGCCGAAGGAATAGTTGTTGATGGTTTAGTCTTCCGGCTGACGTCATCGGCAGATGCCGAAGGAATAGTTGTTGATGGTTTAGTCTTCCGGCTGACGTCATCGGCAGATGCCGAAGGAATAGTTGTTGATGGTTTAGTCTTCCGGCTGACGTCATCGGCAGATGCCGAAGGAATAGTTGTTGATGGTTTAGTCTTCCGGCTGACGTCATCGGCAGATGCCGAAGGAATAGTTGTTGATGGTTTAGTCTTCCGGCTGACGTCATCGGCAGATGCCGAAGGAATAGTTGTTGATGGTTTAGTCTTCCGGCTGACGTCATCGGCAGATGCCGAAGGAATAGTTGTTGATGGTTTAGTCTTCCGGCTGACGTCATCGGCAGATGCCGAAGGAATAGTTGTTGATGGTTTAGTCTTCCGGCTGACGTCATCGGCAGATGCCGAAGGAATAGTTGTTGATGGTTTAGTCTTCCGGCTGACGTCATCGGCAGATGCCGAAGGAATAGTTGTTGATGGTTTAGTCTTCCGGCTGACGTCATCGGCAGATGCCGAAGGAATAGTTGTTGATGGTTTAGTCTTCCGGCTGACGTCATCGGCAGATGCCGAAGGAATAGTTGTTGATGGTTTAGTCTTCCGGCTGACGTCATCGGCAGATGCCGAAGGAATAGTTGTTGATGGTTTAGTCTTCCGGCTGACGTCATCGGCAGATGCCGAAGGAATAGTTGTTGATGGTTTAGTCTTCCGGCTGACGTCATCGGCAGATGCCGAAGGAATAGTTGTTGATGGTTTAGTCTTCCGGCTGACGTCATCGGCAGATGCCGAAGGAATAGTTGTTGATGGTTTAGTCTTCCGGCTGACGTCATCGGCAGATGCCGAAGGAATAGTTGTTGATGGTTTAGTCTTCCGGCTGACGTCATCGGCAGATGCCGAAGGAATAGTTGTTGATGGTTTAGTCTTCCGGCTGACGTCATCGGCAGATGCCGAAGGAATAGTTGTTGATGGTTTAGTCTTCCGGCTGACGTCATCGGCAGATGCCGAAGGAATAGTTGTTGATGGTTTAGTCTTCCGGCTGACGTCATCGGCAGATGCCGAAGGAATAGTTGTTGATGGTTTAGTCTTCCGGCTGACGTCATCGGCAGATGCCGAAGGAATAGTTGTTGATGGTTTAGTCTTCCGGCTGACGTCATCGGCAGATGCCGAAGGAATAGTTGTTGATGGTTTAGTCTTCCGGCTGACGTCATCGGCAGATGCCGAAGGAATAGTTGTTGATGGTTTAGTCTTCCGGCTGACGTCATCGGCAGATGCCGAAGGAATAGTTGTTGATGGTTTAGTCTTCCGGCTGACGTCATCGGCAGATGCCGAAGGAATAGTTGTTGATGGTTTAGTCTTCCGGCTGACGTCATCGGCAGATGCCGAAGGAATAGTTGTTGATGGTTTGTCAACGCATGCAACCCATGCAGACCCGAGTGGTATTTTGTTAAGAGAATTTAGGGCACTTCCTCTTTTCCCGAAATTGTCAAGAAACCGATGACCGAGTCCAGTCGCCTGACTCTGTGAAAGTTTGAGCCGACGAGGCGTGGGAAGTTGGGCATGAGAGGGCTCGTCTTCCTTAATGGTTCTGCGTCTCTATTACCAGTTTAGAAAAAAAATATATATAGTAAAATGTGAAAGTCTGTTGAGAGATAGTAAGTGAACGTAATAATGGTAAAAGTCAAGCAAACGATTAATGAAAGGATATGAACACGTGACGGCTCCTGGCCGGGGTCGTTACATAAATTTTCTTAGGAAATCTTTTAGCACGTGGTGCATGAGTCTCATGAAAGTATTGGAGACGTTAGATAACCCGAAGGGCATCACCATCCACTCAAATAGCCCGTACTTAGTCTTCAATGTCGTCTTTCACTGGTCACCTTCTTTCATTCTTATTTTGTGGTAACCACTCTTAAGGTCCACCTTAGAAAATATTGAGGCTCCACTTAGCTCATCCAACATATCCTCGAGCCTAGGAATAGGGTGTCTATATTTTATGGTAATTTGATTCACGGCTCGGCTATCAACGCACATCCTCATTGTGTTGTCTTTCTTGGGTACTAGAAGTGAGGGAACTGCACAGAGGCTCATGGACCCTCATATATCCTCATTGTGCCATTTTTCCAACAATTCTTGTACTTGATCTTGAAGTTTCTTGGTCTCCTCGGATTTCATTCTATAGGTCGGTCTATTAGGTAGCGTGGCACTGGGATGAGGTCAATTTGATGTTTTATACCACGCAGAGGTGGTAATCCTTGGGGAAATTCCTCAGGAAACACGTCTTGAAATTAATTGAGTAACTTCTTCACAGTGTCAGAGATTATTCCTAGCTCCATAACTCTATCTTGAAATAATATTAGGATCATGGGATCTCCTCGAAGCACTGATGCCTCTATCTCGGATCTAGTCATATAAAGATTGGCTTTATTCTTTGCTTCTTTTCTAGCGCATCGTCTTTTGATATTTCCTCGGGGGTCATGGGTGCTAACTTAATTGTCTTACCACCAAACTTAAGAGAATAATAGTTGGAACGTCCCTCATGGTGCACACTACGATCAAATTGCCAGGGTTGTCCAAGAAGCAAGTGGCTGGCACTCATGTGTACGACATCGCATAAAACAGAATCTTGATATTTTCCCATAGCAAAATCTACTCTCACTTGTCGAGAAACCTTGACATCATCCCTATCATCTAACCATCGTAATTTATAAGGGTGGGGATGTGTAGTCGTCTCTAATCCTAACTTCTGTACTAACTCGTCGGATGCCATGTTGGCACAACTTCCTCCATCTATAATTAAAGAGCATAACATATCTTTGATAAGACATCTACTATGGAAGATATTCTTATGTTGGCAATCCTCTCCTGAATTCTTAGTCACGAGGACTCATCTCCTAACCATCAACAAGGGTCCCTCGGAAGCGCACACTACTTCTTCCTTAGTGTCACTCTCCTCAACCTCTTCGTCCTATACTCCTACCTCATGGTCATCCTTACTCTTGACTTCTCCTGTATCTCCCTTGATAATACTCACACGTCGGTTCGGACATTGAGCCATGTAATGACCTAGACCGTGACACTTATAGCACTTGATTTCTCTTACTCTAGGTGGGTTGGCTTTATTGACTAAGGTTTTGCTAGTGGATTCCTTAAGTGGCCAACTATGGTTAAAAGACTTCTTTCCTTCAGCCTTGTCGAAGGGTCGGGTGGTTTAGGGGTGAGTTTGGGCAGAATCTTGGGGGTAAACTTAGGAGGGTAGGTGGATTTCCTCTTTCTATTGAGCTGTCTCTCAATCGTCATGGCCATATGAACTATTGCATCTACGAAATCCGCCGAGTGTATTTCAACTGTGTCTCCTATGTCTCTATTCAAGCCTCGAATGAATCTAGCAATAACCTGCTCCTCAGGTTCTTCCATATCTACTCGTATCCTTAGAGTTTCAAATTCGGCTTGGTAAGCCTTAACGGATCGAGTTCCTTGTCGTAGGTTTTGGATTTGAAGGAATAGATCTTGACGGTAATGGGTGGGTATGAACCTCTTAGTCATGAGTGACTTCATTGCTCTCCATGTAGTAATGGGGGTATCTCATATCCGTCATCTTTGGAGCTTAATATTGGACCACCAGAGGGCTTTATATCCCGATAGCTCTACGGATACTAACTGGATCTTTACTTTATCGGAATACTCATAATAGTCAAAAACCTTTTCTACCTTATCAATCCATTCTAAAAAGGTATCTCCATCGCATGTGCCGTCAAATGGGGGTATATGTAACTTTACGTTTCTAAGGTCCTCTTGATCATTTCGTCTACTTGGGCGAAAAGTCTCTTCTTCATCTAAGGTCCATTCTTCGTCCTCCTCATAAAGCGGGTTTCTTCTCCTAGGATACTCAGGTCTTTCTTCATCCGAGGTGGGATATGGTTCTTGAAATCTTCTCTTAGGATGTCTAGGTCTAAATCTAGGTGGGGGTTCTCGGGACGCTTCATTTGGAATTCTGGTATTAAGGACTTCCATGATGTGTTTCATGCCAAGGGTTAAGTCTTTTAGTTGTTGGCCTACATTGTTAACTTCTCTGCTATGACCATCTAATTTCCCTTGCATGCTAGACTCTCCTTGTTGGGGTGTATGAGTCTCGGGTTGGGGAATGTCCTTGCCCCGGTTCGGTTCTTGATTCATATCTTAGTTTGGCTCTCGGTTAAGTGCGCTCCTAGTCTTCATTCATGTGATTTCTAAAGTTTTAGGAAAGAAAATTGTAATTATTTTTGAGTTGATCTTAAGTGATAGGAAGGAAAAGGGTGGTGAACCTAACTAAATTTCAAACCAAAATTTTGAAACGCATTTTTGAGGGTTTAAACTACGTTTTTTGGGATCAAAACGTGACTGTCATAGACGTAATGGTTGTTTTAAGCGGGAAGGGTCAAATTCACTAACTAACAAATTTTAAATCCGTTAAATGACAACAACTGATTCGTACATGCTCTTTAACATCTTAGTGAACTTGTTATATATATAATCCAAACATGAACATGTAACTAATTAGCTTATCAACAGAATGTTTTATTTCAAATTTCAACCAAAGCATATAGGGAAAGCTACATAAAGCAACACCAAAAAGTAGTGGTCAAGTTAGGTTGTGTACTTTCACTAGCTTTTACTCATTTTAGCAACGTTTTACTTTACCAATGTAATTCAAATGAAAAGGTAAATATTCTCAGCAGATTAATGTACTAAGACTGCAGCAACAAAACATTATAAACATGAAGCTCGGATTTAAATATGCAAACAGCATTAAACTAGAACACTAAAACGGCACAACACTAAAACTATTTCTGAAATTTTTTTTTTTTTTAAAAACAGCAA
Source organism: Begonia masoniana (assembly GCA_022432975.1). NCBI lineage: Eukaryota > Viridiplantae > Streptophyta > Magnoliopsida > Cucurbitales > Begoniaceae > Begonia > Begonia masoniana. Next base: position 22,882,206 of record CM039502.1, read on the forward strand.
CTTAAACCACTAAATCAGACACGAAATGATGTTAATCAAACCTATTTATTAATGCACAGATCTGTGATTATAACAACATGTTCTTAAGTGCTGGAAAAGTAAGATACACAGCAGCCAAGTTAGCAAAACCAAAAGAGAAATAAAAACAGCAAGTACAAAGTTGGTTAGCCAATGTTCTACCAAAAGAGGAAGGAAACTTGCAGCACAAAAATGGTGGAAATGAAATTTTAAAAACTCATGCTCAAGTTGCAGACAACTAACAAAACATTCTGGAAATGATCTTTGCAAGAAACTAAAAAGAGCAGATAAAAAAAAAGCAAGAACACCAAACCGAAAATGAAGAATAGCAAGCACCCAATTTTTGGTGCCTCAGCAACCAAATGGGTTTGAGAAACCAAACCGACCTGGTTTCCCTCACCCCAAGGGAGCTATCCAAGCTCTGATACCAAATGTTGAGCTCCGACCTGCAAATAAATTTCAAGAACTCGAAGAAGACCGTTAGTTCCCGGGTGACGAAAAACTGACAAATCCGAGAAGAAATAATGCAAACGAAATACCAAACGTACTCCGAATTTAACGAAATTTTAGGTGAGTCTTGTGAAGTGAGTGAGATGTGTTCTGGTGAAAAACGTGGTCCAAATTCGTTGATTTGAAGTATTTTTGGACTGTTTTCCAAGAATCGATCAATAATCGCTATTTGAAGCGTTTTGGCAAGAGTTTTCTTCCAAGGAAGAGAACTTGATTCAAGGAATCAGTTAGGCCACTTCTTGCCAGTTTCCAATCTCAAAATAAAGGAGAAGAAGATGGTAAATCCATTCTTACAAGCTACCAAGCTTGAAGATCTGTTAAGGGGGTGCTACCCTTCAGTTGTTGTCAACCGAGCTTACCTTGGAAGCTCCTTGCTCCAAGCTTTCTTCTATTGAGAAAGAAATCTGTGGGTGCTCATAAAAATCATCCAAAAAAGTTAAAACACTAATGCCATGAATATATAGACCTAATGGTGGGCTTGGGCTTGGGCTTGGGCTTGGAGGGAGGATGATGGACTATCATTTGGGCTTGAGTCAAGTCTTCAACTTCAATGGGCCAAAGCATACCAAGCCACCAACTAATCCTAACATTCATCTAATCCTAACATGCATATAATAAAGTTTAAACAAGAAAGCCAACATTTGCCAATAAGTTTGAAATTTTAAAAAAAAGCTGCAAATATCAAGCTCGGGAAGACAAATTCTCATGTGAGCATTACGGGGCCTCTTTAGTCTTTTCACATGATGAGATGCTTTGGTTGGTGAACGTCCCCAACTTTAATCTCCCACTTCACGTCAGCCACGGTGTCCTCCAAGTCTTCATACGATCCATAACTTGCAAAAGTTATGAGTGTGTTAGTTAGATCATGGACTCGGGTCTGAGATTGTGTAATGGGCCTACGAGGCACAACAGGCAGACTGGTTCAGTTGCCAAATATTTAAGAGGTTTGAGGCCCTATCTCAGTTCGCACCATGCATGGTGAATGATAACGAGGACAAGGTGCGTCGATTTATTCAGGGACTAAATCTAGAGATCCGGAAAAACGTCATCATATCAGGGGTGTGGAATGTGCCCTATGCAGAGATTGTGGCCAAGACGTTGGAGTTTGAAGCTGCAAAGCAGACTTGTATTAAACCGAAGGAGTCTGCCATGGGATTCTTTCGGGAAATTCAGCCTCAACCCCAGAATAGAGACTAGCAGCCACAAGAACAATAGCAGCAACCACAAAGAGGTGTTAAAAGGCCGTATGCGGGAAACAATGACCATGGCAAGGGAAAGCAGGTTCAAGGAGCTACTCAAAACCCCTGTGTCCTAAATGTCAGAAAGAGCATTTTGGTGATTGCAAAATGGGCACGAATAGGTGCTATCGATGCGGCGGGACAGGCCATTATGTCAGGGATTAGCCACTACTAGGCCGAAACCAACAAGGTGGTGACCAAAGAGGGTTGCCTCGAGGGTATTTTCCTTCATTGAGCCTGGTGACGCTGATGATGAGGTCAGACCTTCAGTTATTCCAGGTATAGTTTTATGTCAACGGTTAATGAAATGAAGGACATTAGAATAGAGATGTAGTATAGAGTGAAGATTTGAAAGTAATAATTGTACGATAGATAAAAGTAGACTTGGAAATAGAGAGGTAAGAGAATAGTAGGAGCCTCGACGAGAAGATAGTAGGTTAAATATAGGACGATATAGACATTATAGAAAGAGAGTTATGCATTAATAAGATTAGCCTGACCTAACCACAAGAAGTTGTACACCTAGAATTTGGTTACCATTAGAGGGATACAACTTATGAAATATAAGATTTAAATAGATAGAAACTAGACCCTAGTTGAAAAACCCTTGGAGTTTTAGAGTGGGACGCTTCAGAGAGAAATTGGAAGCTTAGATGTGAAACTTGTTGGAGGATACTCTATACTGTCGGGGTACAGTTGGTACATCTAAGTGAATAAGAGAACATAGTAGGAACTTGCGTGATTTAGATCCACGTGAAGTTGAAAGTGTTAGAGGAACTAGGAAAACTAACCTTAACGAAATGATGTTTCTGAATTTAAAAATAAATAAATAAATAAAAAGGGTAAAATTTGGAGAATTTGAGGAGATTTGGATTAAGGATGTAAACTTATCTACAACAAGTTTACAAACAAGAAGATCGTTGGATGAATCGTGGCAAGAAAACATAGTATAATAGCTAGAACCCGACTAGGAGGAACGAAAGAGAGTAGTGACTTTAGCTCCCAGTTGGACTCGTTTAGACCTGGAGGTATTTTGATTATATAGTTGTGAAGTATAACATTGGAACTTAGTTAAGAAACCCACACTGATATAGTCGCCGACAATCAGCGAGTTGCCCAAAAAGGTATGTGACGAAAGATACTATCGATAAGATAGTTTATGAAGGATCATTGTTAAAGAAAATACAGAAGTTGAGTTGTCATACATTCTAACAATGGATAGAGTCGATGGATTTACGCAAAATATTTGATTACCAATCAGGAGCTAGTAAGAGTCTATAAATGGTAACCAACCCGAAAGATGTTAGGAAGTTTAAGTGTGGCTATTACCTAAAGGCGTAGTCAAGGCTAATGTTGAACTAGAAAGCTTTGAAGTTAGCATTATTAGGAGATTTAATCTGTGAGCGATTAAGTGAAGGTCGATGCATGCGCAAATTTTAAGGTGACCAAAATATGCCGTTGGGATATCTAATTGGAGATTTAGAAATTTGATTGTGCTCGATACTTGAGTAAGGACGTGTTCAATCCAATTGAGAGTAGGGAATGTGATTTTAAGGATAATATTGGAAAGTATGGGTTTGAAGTTTTGGTTTAGAACCATAGAGATTGACGCTAAGAATAGATAGAATCAAAGATCTCAAGGAGAAATTTGATTATTTTGAGAAATGGAGAGAAGACGCTCGAAAATGGCTAAGTGATTGTAAGTTTAAGAATAAGACCGCAAGACATGAGATGTTAATATCAAGGACTATAAGCTAAGTCAAATTTTGATGACAAAATTTTAATTAAGGTGGATAGAATGTAACACCCGGTTTTATGGGTTTTAGATTTTTTTCTGTTACACAATGACATTTTCGTAAATATAGTAAACTAGGTCCGTTTTATGAACGAAAAGTTTTATTAGAACCCTAGTAACAAATTAGAATTTTTGGTGAAATAAATACATTTGGAGAAACCGAATCGATAATTAAATAACGAGATAAATATAAAATCAAATGGAGGGCTAAATTGGTAATTTGACAAGTTTAATTGTTAATAAATCACACAAACCCCTTCCCCTTTCCCCTTCAACACTTACGTGAATTTTCTTCCCTCCCAAGCTCTCTCGCGATTTCTTTTCTTCCAGATGACGATTTCCCTCCACGCCGGTTCTTCTTCACTCCGATCATCGATTCTCCTTCATGTTTTCTTCCCCAATCGACGTCTTAGGTAAGATGTTATGCTTTTAGACTGTAGGTTGTTGATTTCTAGGGTTTAAACGGTTAGGATTTCGTTTAAGGTTTTGTGAAAATGATGGATTATGTTAGAAACAGTTAGGTTTACCCTATTTACAACCCTAATGGACGTATTGATGATTATTGGACGTAGTTAGGTGATATTAATGGTTGGGTTGGAAATTTGGTGGTTGGAAAACTTGTAAAACTCCAATAACAACATCTTCGAGTTCTTCTTACTAATTGTCAAACTCAAGGGTTCATCGACGTCTCGTACTCTTGTCTTGTTCGGCCTAACAGGTTGGCGATATCTTCTTGGCGGGAGGAGTTCCTTCAAAATTGGCATTTACGACAACATTTGGCAGTCGCTAACGGATTGAATAAATTGTGAGTACATCTACAGGTAAGTTTCTTGATGATAGCATCGATGCACATAATTCTTCAATGATACTCTCAAGAAATACATGTATGGAATGGAATGGACACACGGGATTCCAGTAAGCTCCCATTTGTTACAGTTGCACACATACGTATTCATGTCGACAACGTATTGTTCGTTGTCAGTGCTTACCTCAAATCATGAACCTCCCACAAGCACATCACTCAAATTTCGAGCTGCACTTTCTAGCTTCTCAAGTTTTTTGCTTATCTGGGACACAAGAGGTATGTTGATTGGGCCAACTTCTAAATTTTTTTCACAATGCGAGTCATCAAACCCTCTCTGATCATCTTAAACATGGTCAGGATTGGTTTGTCTTTGGCCGGCAATAGAACTACATTGAATGACTCACACAAATTATTCAAGCCCATTTCGCACTTGGAGATAGAAGAGAAGACATGACTGGCCCAATATCTAGGCTCTTCTTCTTGAAGCCATGCGTGGGCATCCAAGTGAAGCTGATGCAGTTTCCTCATTTCTATCTCGAAATGATAACTTGCGGTTTCCCTGGCTGCATTCTACATCGCATCTCTATACGCTTTGCCCCGAAATAGGTTTTTGAAATTAGTGTACATATACCAGAGGCAGTAGCAGTGTTCGGCTTGTTCTAATTCATCTGCCACAGCCTTCAGCAAACCCTTATATTTGAAAGAAAAATATAGTTAATATAAAACAATATAACGTGGAGAGTACTGATTAGATAATTCCCAAGAAAGACTGTACTGAAAAATCTCCTAAACAGAATTACCTTTCCAAGTAAGTTCCCTAGGAAAGGCTGGAGGTGGTCACAAACGGTCTCACTTAAAATCAAGTCTCCTAGACAAAACTTCCTTACAAAGTATAACTACAACACTAAATAAGCGGTACGAGAAATGCGTTATATCTTTTGTTGACAATTGTCCATCCCTCACTGGATCCAGTGTTTAGGTCTCGCTTCAAATGTTGCAAAAACTAAGTCCATGTGTCCGTGGACTCTTTTTCGACGTTGGCAATAGCAACGGGATATATTCCATCATTGTCATCAATACTGACAGTTCTAAGTAATTTACCGGTACACAAGCCCTTCAGATGACAACCATAAAAACAAATAACAGGGCTACCGTATTGCAGCAAATCTGCCTTACAAGTAGCCATCCACATATACATTCTTTGGCATATCAATGAATCATCCCTCATCTCGTAAGTATGTATTTTTAATGTGCTACCCAGATTTGATCTACATATTTCTGCTACGCACGACTATATTATAATGTACTGTTCGTCGCTCTTGCATTCGTTAACTGTTCGAGCTACGCTTCTTGCTCTTCTAGCCAGACTATGTCTCATGTTGACGGTCAAATCCTTCCTTACTGTCTCGATAATGGAAAAGATTTCTTACATAGGTTGACTTTTTACTCTGTCAAGATAATGATTTGCCACCCATTTTACTATAGCATTATCAATTTTTCTCAAACAGCTGTGGGAATCGATCAAACTCTTTATTTGCAACGTATGCTCCTCTTTCATCTTAGAAGCATGCAGTCGCCACTCACACTCGTCTTCACACTCAGCCGTCAGTCGTTGATTTTCATTTTTTGTAAATTTTATCCCATAGATATTTTTCAAAGAATATTCGACTATTTCCCTCTAATTTCCTTTAAAAAACTATATTTTTCCCTAAAAAAACTCATTGAGATTTTTTTTCTTACCGTTATGCTTTCCACCTCACCATCCCCCGAACCGACCGATATTGGATGCTTATCATCTAGAGTTCTAGAGGTCGAATGCACCTCTATTTCTTCACTCTATACAAGTGATCGAATGCTAGAAGATCATCATACACAGACGTGTTGTACGAATACCAAATCATATCGTGATCACAAGTTGTTGTCTTGTCTAAATCAACCGATCGGCTTGAATTAGAATCCATCGTCGTCCCTAATACAGAGAAAATTTGCCGGAGCAAGAAAATATTTGAGAAGTTTTAGAGTTTCAGGAAGGTGTGGAATGAGAGTGAAGGGATGATCTCCTTAAATGACAAAGGAGATCGACCAACCGTTCTCAGGAGAATGGGGGGCCGATTGCCATACTCGGCCCCCTGCGTTCTCCAGCCCGTGATCAATAATTGATCACGTTTTGTGAATTTTATCTTATTGCCATTTTTCAAAGAATATTCGACTATTTTCGCTATAATTTCCTTTAAATAACTATATTTTTCCCTCAAAAAACTCATTGGGATTTCTTTTCTAACTGTTATGCTGTCCACCTCATCATCCCCCGAACCGATCGGTATTCGATGCTCATCGTCTAGAGTTTTGGAGGTGGAATGCACCTTTATTTCTTCATTTCCAGGCAAGTGATCAAATGCTGGAAGATTATCATACACATGCGTGTCGTACGAATACCAATTCATATCGAGATCCCAAGTTGTTGTTTTGTCTAAATCAACTGATTGACTTGAATCAGAATCAATCATCGTCCCTAATACAGAAAAAATTTACCGGAGCAAGAAAATATTTGCGATGTTTTAAAGTATTAGGAAGGTGTGGAATGAGAATGGTGGGATGATCTCCTTAAATAACGAAGGAGATTGACCTGCCATTGTCGGGAGAATGGGAGGCTGTATGCCAGACTCGGCCCCCTTCCTTCTCTAGCCCATGATCAATAATTGATCACGGGCCGTAGAATGGGGGGCTGTGCTCAGGACAAGGCCCCCAATTTTAAAATTTGTCAGTAACACGTGCAATGCACATGTTACATGATGGCTAAGCTAAATATAACGGCCCCCCGTTCTCTATAGGGGTCAATGCAAGGAGGGGGGGACCTAAAATAAATGGCCCCCGTGTCTTTTCACGTGTAACGCACGTGCGCGGGGGTTATACCTGTGATGACCCTAATCCCATTAGGGCCGCCATGGACTTGCAGTGACATACATTTACATAATCATGGTTCCATGCCATAAAATTTTTTCCGTTTTTCTTCTAATACTTTCAAAACGGACTTTGAATGATCGATTCTCCTCTATCAACATTTAACGCCTAACTTAAAATGTACGTAAAACAACTCGTTTAGGGTTGGAAAGCATCACTTTAAACGTGGGACCAAAAATAACATAGAGGACATAGGCATGGGGCGTGCCTGCGCGCTAGCTGCACGCGCATCGTGCAGCCACGGCGCATGCCCGACGCACCCGTGTCGCACGCACCACGCGCTCATTGCGCATCATCCCGCGTGCCACCGTGCGCCATCTGGCGGACCACACCACACGCACCGCGCGGCTACTGCACAGCCACGGCTCACATACCATGCGCACCGATCACCGCGCAATGCTCCCCTACCGCTCAGCCACGACACACGACCCGCGCACACCGCGCCTTGCCGTGCGCTCCTCGAGCCACCCGCACACCGCACGCCTACCGCTTCGCCACGGCACATGCCCCGTGCACATCGCACCTCACTGCGCGCACCTCGCACTGACTGTGCACCGCACACCTACCGTTCGGCAAGGGCATGTGCCCCGTGCACACTGTGGCTCGCCGCGCACGCCGTGCGCCTTGCGCCCCACGAAAGTTGATCGATCGGCCCCTCAGCCGATCAATCGACACCCACTCGGGTGCCAGGCCAACTTTGCCTTATATTTGGCCGATCGATCGGCCATGCTCATGCCGATCGATTGCGGGCGCTCTGGTTTGCACAAAGATTCCTATACTTCAGCCGATCGATCGGCCACCAAGCGCCGATCGATCGGTTGAGCAGGGTAGCACGCCCCTCCACGCCCTGCTCGCCCCTTCTGGATGCTCTGTGTGCATGCCAGTTGCGCGCCTTGCGCTCCTAGCTGCACGCCCAGCGTGCCCCTCCCTTTCTTTTCTCCTTTCCTTTGCCTTTTTTCCAACTTTTCCCTACAAACATCGAACACAAAAATCCTTAAATCATACCCAAACATCTCTACATAAAATACACATCTTTACTCACAAATCATCCATACCTTAATCATCAATTCAATCCAATGCTTAAATCATTTCATCATATTCAAGCACAGCGGAAACACGCATCAAAACATCTTAAGAGAAAGCCCATTTCTAAATCCATCCAAAAGACAAAGACTCCAAGCTATACACTAATCATCCAAATTATTAACATTATTCACATCTAGTCCTGATACCTGGACATACATCACCCCAAAATACTTGGAGCACACCCACTGAGTCACATAAGCCTGGCCAGCACAAAAATCCTGCCATGAGCACCATCCAGCAACCCGACTCAAACATCGTCATTAGGTTTGAGGTCCTCACCTTCCAACTCGTCAACTACATCATAATGTTTAAACTGTAAGCTTAATGCTTAGTAAGAGGTGTAAACATTTACATATGAATGATCATGAATTCATGCGTCGTGAAAATCATGTTTTTGTTCTTATATCATCTTTCACTTGACATGGGTTAATGGGCACAAAGGGGAATGACAAGTGAATCGTAATCGTGGTTCTTACGAACATTATCTTGATCCAACACGTGGACGATCGTGGTCTTTTTGGACAATTTCTGTAACGACTAGTCTGGCCCACACAGTAGCGAGATCCGCAAACCGATCGCGCAGTATCAACCCGGCCCTCACCAACGGGAGGATCCGTGAGTCTTCCTAACAGTTTGTCCCCCACCAAAGGGAGGACCCGTGAACTGTATGCACAGTATCAGCCTGGCCCCCACCAACAGGAGGATTCGCAAGCCGTACTCGTGATCTTGTGAACATAATCATGGTCCAACACGTGGACGATCGTGGTGCCCCAGGGACAATATCATAACATATCGTGGACATCTCATCCCGTCTCATTGCTTATTCACTTACATACTTTACATGTTCTTATCTTGTTCGTTGAAATCATGCTCATAAAATATTCTCGTATGTTCTTTTAAAATTTATGATGCGTATACATGAATTGCACATATGAACATCATACTATTAAACTAACTCATCCATCATAACTTATCACAATCCTAATCTATTCATCATAACATAATACTCAACACAACATAACTATTAGAAAAATCATCGAACCAAACTTCCTAGTACCCTTGTGATGTAGATCTCTATTGGTCGAACGCCTATACACACACTTACCTGGCGTCCTTAGCAAGCTGTGCTTCCATTTTAACTCTTTCCATCTAAGGCAATTCACAATCCATCATTAGAATCGACCCTACATAAACCGTTTATGAAACCAAAGAAACTCCTAGCTAAAGCAAATTCCTAGAAATCTCAAATTACCTCATTCAAGCATTTTATCGAGCACTTTGCGCTCACAAATTCTCTACCTAGCATTAATGGTGTTTAACTCCTCAACCACCCAAAATCCAATCAATATACATTAATTCACTCTAACTACCAACTATAACTATAAATACACCATCGATGTACATTAATATCACAAAACTATCAATTTTTAACCTAACCCTACAATTTAACAACCCTAAATTGAAAACTAAACATCTAGAATACTTAAGGCTTACCTAGGCTTTGATCGTTGAAAGAAAAATTGAAAGAAAATCGATTGTGGAGGGGTGAATCGTCGGCCGAATGGAGGAATCACTGTGGGAGAAAAATCGCCAAAATGAGGGAGGGGATGGCAGTTCTTCTCAAAAGAATGGAATACGTGAAGGGGGGGGGGGGGGGGGATTTTTGGTTTTTAATAAAAATCTTAACACTTAATTACAATTTTTCCCCTCACCCTAACGCTCTACTTAATTCTTTATTTAATCTATCGATTTGGATTCTCTAAAATTTTCTTATTCCACTATATATTCAAATTAATTCCTAGGGTTCTAACAAAACTTCCCGCTCGCGAAAGGGCATTATATTTCACCGTTTATCGTTTCTTAGCACATAATTAAAAATTGTACACTTAAAATTTCTAGGTGTTACAATCCTACCCTCAAACAAAATATTTGTCCTAAAAATTGAACATACAAATAGTTTCGGATACTTATCCGTCATGTCTTGCTGACACTCCCACGTGGCTTCCTCGACGTTGTGGTTTCTTCATAGTACTTTCACCAGTGGGAGCTCCTTGTTCTGTAACACCTTTACTGACGATTCGAGGATTTGCACTGGCTTCTCTTCATACGTCAAGGTCGGTTGAATCTCGATGTTTAGTGGCTCTACTACTTGGGTTGGGTCACGTAGTGGACTTCCTCAGCATTGATACGTGGAAGACATTGTGGATTCCATCCATAGATGCAGGCAGTTGAAATCTATAAGCCGTACTTCTAATCCTTGCCAAAATAGGGAACGACCTAATGAATCGTGGATTTAGCTTTCATTTCTTTCCAAACTGCATAACTCCTCTGAACGTTGAGATCTTTAAGAAAACTTCATCTCTGATAGCAAACTCTAGATCTCTCCTTCTTTGATCTGCGTAACTCTTATGTCGGCTTTGTGCGATCTCCATCCTTTGTCTGATAACAACAATCTTCTCCGACATTTGCTGCATTATATCAGGACCTACTAGCTTCGCTTCTCCGACTTCATCCCAGTACAAAGGCAATCTACACTTTCTGCCATACAACGCCTCATATGGAGCCATTCCAATAGTGGATTGGTAGCTATTGTTATACGAGAACTTGACTAATGTCAGATATCGGCTCCACGAAGCCTGAAACTCTAGCACGCACGCTCTCAATATATCCTCCAATATTTGAATTGTCCGCTCAGACTGTTCATCAATTTAAGGATGAAAAGCAGTGATAAATGTAAGCTTCACCCCATCGAACCTTGCAGACTCTTCCAGACACTCGAGGTAAACCGAGGATTCTGATGAGAGACATCATGTAACCTAACGATCTCCTGAACATACAACTCTGCAAACTGGTCCATCGTATAGGACATCTTAACAGGTAGGAAGTGGACCGGCTTCGTCAATCGGTCCACTATAACCCATATGCTATCATGGCCTTTGGCTATCTTCATCAAGCCAACTACAAAGTCCATAGCAATGTTCTCTAACTTCCACTCTGGGATCGGTAAAGGCTGAAGAGTACCTCATGACCTTTGATGTTCTGTCTTGACCTACTGGCATACCATACAAGACTCTACGTACTTGGCAACATCCCCCTTCAGATTTGGCCACCAATAATGTAGCTTCAAGTCTCGGTACATCTTAGTATTGCCTGGATGCACTGAAAAAGAAGACGAGTGTGCTTCTGCCAAAATCAACTTCCGTAATTCCTCGTCTCTAGGGACATACCATCGATCTCTGAATTTCAGAATATTATCCTCTGAATAACTGAACTCAAAAGAAGAATCCGCCAATTTGCTCAACATGTCGTTCTTCTCCTTTAAATCTTTTTTGTTGAGCCTCCTTGATTTTGTCTAAAATGGTCGGCCGAATGGTTAACTCCAAAAGTAAGGCCGATAGCTCTGAAACTATCTCCAATTCAATCTTCTGAACTTCAACCTTCAGAGGTATAGACATGGCCGACACCAGGGTTTACATTGTCGTTGAAATTCAACTCAATGCGTTGGCTACCACATTAGCCTTACCAGGATGGTACTTAATTTCAAAATCATAGTCCTTAACAAATTCAAGCCATCGTCTTTGCCTCATGTTCAATTATTTCTGAGTAGAGAGGTATTTCCAGCACTTGTGGTCCAAAAACACCTCGCATTGCTGGCCATACAGGTAGTGCCTCTATATTTTCAGTGCAAATACAACCGTAGCTAACTCCAAATCGTGAGTGGGGTAATTTTGCTAATAACTTTTTAGCTGCCTAGAAGCATACGCTACGACCTTTCCCTCTTGCATTAACACACAACCAAGCCGAATCTTGGAAGCATCACAATATACACTGAATTTCTTTTCTTCCACTAGGAGTGTCAATAGAGGAGCTACCGTCAACTTCAGTTTCAACGTTTGAAAGCTCTTTTCACAAGCTTCTAACCATAAATATTTGATGTCTTTCTTTGTTAAACTTGTCAGAGGCTTGGCTATCATCGAGAATCAATTAATTAACTTCCTATAATAGATTGCCAACCCCAGGAAACTACAAATTTTGCTGGCATTTTTTCGGTTGCCGCCAATCTTTTACAGCTTGTATTTTCACCAAATCAACGGAGATGCCTTCAGCAGAGATGATGTGGCCCAGAAAGTTGACTCTATCTAGCCAAAATTCGTACTTAGAGAACTTGGAGTACAAGTGCTGCAGTTTCAGGGTCGACAGAACAATCTTCAGGTGCTCTGCGTGCTCTTTCTTAGTTCGAGAATAGACTAGAATGTCGTCTATAAATACAATCACGAACTTGTCCAAATACTCCCAAAACACTCGGTTCATCAAGTCCATGAAAGCTGCAAGGGCATTCGTCAGTCCAAACGACATCATCAGAAATTCGTAACGCCCGTATCGGGTCCTCAACGCTATTTTTGGCACGTCCTCAGTCTTACCTTTAATTGGTAATAGCCCGAGCGTAAGTCAATATTTGAAAACACTTTAACCCCTTGGGACCCGTTCTTTTTCTTAACAAACAGAACAGGTGCACCCCAGGGAGAACAACTAGGGCGTATGAAATCTTTGTCCACTAACTCCCTCAATTGAGTCTTTAACTCCTCCAGTTCGACCGCTGCCATGCGGTAGGGATTCTTAGATACCGGTGAGGCTCCAGGGCAAGTATCAATGACAAATTCTATCTCTCGGTTTGGAGGTAATCCCGACAAGTCAATCAAAAATACTTCTGGGAACTCACGAACTGTAGGAATATCTTGAAGCTTTAACTTGCCCTTCCCTCGCACATCGATTACACTGGCCAGAAATCCCCTACATCCATTCTTCAGCAATTGTTGGGCTTCCATCAAAGATATAATTGGCATCTTGCTTGCTTTTGGTATAGCTTGGAAGGAATACCGCTCTCCATTTCGGGGGTGGAATTCTACTAGTCCAAACCTACAACTTATCGTGGCGTAGTGTCTGAACAGCCAATTCATCCCCACGATGACTTTGTACCCTTTCATACCGATTATAATCAACTCTCCATATAATTTCTTATCCCCTACCAATATGATATCACCATTTACTACTTGATCCGAATGTAAAGACCCACCAGACGGGAACACGACTCTATAAAACTTATCAGCCGACAAAAACCATAGATTATGCTTGCACACAATCGCAGTTGCTACAAACGAATGTATAAGTGTGTACGCGGGTTCACGACAGATCAAGATTGTACCTGTTATGACCGAGTGTTGTACTGCATCTTCATCTTCCATCAGAGCAAAGACTCTTGGCGCCACTCTTGCCCAGTTTTTATCTAGCGGCATATGAAAGTCTCTGATTCGATGGCCAACCTTGTCTAATCAGAAACATCGGCCCGTATAAAGCTTGCATTTGTCGAAGTGGTTTCTCTGGCAGTGGGACATAAAGGAACTTGGGGAGCTTGAGGAGCCCCATGAGGTCGTTTCCCTATTCCTTGATTGTCATTTGGGTTATAGGGCCTTTTAACACCCCTCTGTTATTGCTGCCAACCCTTGTTCTGCTGGAGTTGCCATTTCCTATTCTGTTGCGGTTGTGGCTGTACATCTCTAACGAACCTCTTTGGCGACTCATGGTGTCCCTGAATCGTCACCTCTACCTCTTCCAATTCCAAGGCCTTATCCACCACCTTGAAATACGGTATGTTGTGAATTTCCATGGTTTTCACCCGCTTGTACAGGTCTGACTTCAATCCGTGAACACACTGGTGAATATTATCTTCTTCGTCACTCACCAGCTGGGCCGCAAATTGGGATAGTGCTTCAAACTTACGAACATAATCCACCACAGAACTAACTTGGTGTAACTGCATAAACTCCATCTTCTTGCTTGCCCGAACTGCTCGGCTGAAGTACTTGGCGAAGAAGACCGTCTTAAATCGTTCCCATGTCATAGTTTCCAAACCAGTGGTGCTCTGAATCGTGTCCCACCAATGCCTCGCATCCAGTGCAAGGTGGAAAACGGCGCATGTAATCTTGTCCTTTTCATCAACCTTGGCGTATTTGAACATGTCTTCTATCATCCGAATCCATTCCTCTGCATAGATAGGATCCAAAGCTTGGCCATTGAACGTAGGAGGTCGAAGTCGGTGAAATCGTTCGCCTCCTTGGTCATGAGTCACACTTGAACTAGAGTTTCCTTGTTCCTCTCTAGCCATGAACCGGATCTGATAGGATTGGTGATGAACAAACTCCCTTAGCTGAGCAATCGTGTTACCTTCTTCATCGACTTCTCTTTGACGTTCTCTCACCATCTTGTCAATCCTAAACACATAATAAGCACATCTTGACTTTAAATGACATTACAAAAATCTTAAACACTTACAGTTGTTGGAGTGTACTCATGCGGCGATTGTGCTGGTAGGCAATCTACAGAATCGATTTTAAAACCCGGGTGCTCTGATACCATAATTGTGACGACTCAAATCCTGTCAGGGCCGCCACGAACTAGCCGTAACATACATTTACTGATCATTGTTCCTTGCCATAAAATTTTTTTCATTTTTCCCATAACACTTTCAAAATGGACTTTGAATGATCGATCCTCCTCTATCAACATTTAATGCCTAACTTAAAACATACGTAAAACAACTCGTTTAGGGTCGAAAAACATCACTTTAAACTTGGGACTCAAAATAACAAGTAGGACATAGGCATGGGGCACGCCCGCGCGCTAGCCGCGTGCGCACCGTGCGCTAGCCGCGTGCGCACTGTGCGCTAGCCGCGTGCGCACCGTGCGCCCAAGGTGCACCCCCCGCTCTCCCGTATTGCGCGCACCACGCTCTCCTCGCACATCATCCTGCGTGACACTGTGCGCCATCTGGCAGACCACGCCGCACGAACCACGAGCCTATTTAGCGGCCACGGCTCATGCACCATGCGCACCGCACCACGCCGTGTGCACCGCGTGCCCATTGTGCACTGCGCGCTTACCGCTCGGCCAAGGCACACGCCCGTGCGCAGCTCGCTTTGCCCCGTGCTCCTCGCGCCACCCAAGCACCGCGGGCCAACCGCTCGGCCACGGCACTCGCCCCGCATGCACTGTGCCTTGCCGCGTGCCTGGCGCCCCACGGGAGCCGATCGATCCGCCCCTTAGCCAATCGATCGGCATCCACTCGTGTGCCAGGCCAACTTTGCCTTATATTTGGCTGATTGATCGGCCACGCTCAGCTGATCGATCGGCGGGCGCTCTGGTTTTTGCCCTAAATACTATACTTCAGCTGATCGATCGGCCACCAAGCGCCTATCGATTGGCTGTGTAGGGCAGCGCGCCCTGCTCGCCCCTTCTGGACTCTCTGTGTGCGCGCCAGCTGCACGTTTTGCGCGCCCAGCTGCACGCTTAGCGTGACCCTCCCTTTCTTTTCTCCTTTCCTTTGCTATTTTTCCAACTTTTCTCTACAAACATCAAACACAAACATCCTTAAATCATCAACAAACATATCTATGTAAAATACACATCTTTACTCACAATCATCCACAACCTAATCATCAATTCAATCCAACCCCTAAATCATTTTATCATATTCATGCACAGCGGAAAGACACATCAAAACATCTTAAGGGTAAGCCCATTCATAATCCATCCAAAAGACAAAGACTTCAAGCTATACACTAATCATCCAAATTATCAACATTATTCACATCTAGTCCTAATACCTGTACATACATCACCCCAAAATACTTGGAGCACACCCATGGGTCACATAAGCCTGGCCAGCACAAAAATCCTGCCATGAGCACCATCCAGCAACCCGACCCAAACATCGTCATTAGGTTTCAAATCCTCACCTTCCAACTCATCACTTACATCATAAGGTTTAAAATGTAAGCCTAATGCTTAGTAAGAGGTGTAAACATGTAACACCCGACAATTTTGGCCAGGTGATTTCTTAACCATTTTAATTGTCACCCTTTTATTGACCTTTATGATTTTAAATTTAATGCCAAGACTTATTTATTACAAGTTGAGTGAAACTAGGTTGGGTGGCAAGTTTGTAATTAAGGTGGATTTTAATTGGTATAAATAGGTTATGGGAATTCTTAACCTCATTAAAACCTCGCTGTAGCCGACATTTCCTCTCGGCGATTCCCTTCCTTCCAGAGCTCCCTCTCTGCCAGCTATTCCTTCGCCGGTGACCAGTTCTTCGGCCTCGACTTCGACAATCCACGCTCTAGGTAAGACTTAGACAATGTAGTTACTGGGTAGTTACTTAGAGCTCTGTCTTCAGCTAGAACTTGAGGTTTCGGATTCTTCACTAACGGAGTAATGGTAGTGACAATCATGATCTGTGTTTAGTAATGACATTTCCGATTCGATTCTGGACATTAAGATAACAAACCGTGTTTAGTTGTTAGACTTAATCCGGTTATTTAGGTTCTGGAAGTTTAATTTGTACACACTAGGCGCTCGACTATGAAGATTTAGAAATATCTATGTTAGATACTAAGATGACTTTTAGTTAGGATTTTGATTTAACACTGTAATGTGAAATATTTCTAGGTGAAGAAGTTTGAAGAGAAGTGCTCAAGTTGCTAAGGAAACCAAGTAAGTGAACGAGTAAGACTTCTAGGGCCCTACATCACAAGGGTACTAAGTAGAAGTTGTTTATGATGTTAAAAGTACCTGTGCTAACATTTGGTTGTCTTCGGTACTCGAGTTGATGTTATGATCCTTTGAGGAATGAATGGCTTGTTCAGTAGTTTGAAGAACTAAGATTACTCATGCTCATGCATCATGAATATTTCTCAAGCATATGAAAATGTTTTAAGTGCATGATTTCTCCCATGAACAAGATATGAACATGAAACTTATGCAACAAGGATTAAGAGAGGGTTGGGGGCGGTTTGGCGTATGTCACTGTCCAAAAGAAGGACCATGAATACGACCTGCAAGGGACTATGTACACTCTCACTGTCAACCCCCTTTTCGGCACAAATCCTCCCTTAATCCATATGATGAAAACGATGAACATGAACAAGAACAAGAACAGGAAAAGATCGTGAACATGTGTTTCCTTTAATTTGTGCATTCATGCATACATGTTAGCATTGCACTCCTTACTAAACATTAGTCTTATAGTTTAAACCTTATGATGTAGGTTAAGAACTACCAGGTGAGGATTTCAAGTCTAATGAGGATGTTTAAGGCTGGTTACTGGAAGGAGTTCAGGTTGTCAGTGAGTGGCTGGAAGGCGATTTCAACTCCTGGTTACTACTTTTATCATATTAGTAAGGTTATGAATACTGAGGTCTATGTAGGATGCTTTCTTAAAACAATGGATATTGGAACCTGACTGACTAACTTCTGAGTTTGAGAATGATAGTGAAATGATAGAATGATCTGTTTTGTTAGAGTCTCTCGCTACAAGTATTCAAGATGAGACTATGATCCAACTGTGTGTTAGTTTATTCAGTCATGTTGAAGTTTGTGAAAGTCTGAAAGTTTTATGTCTATCGGATGATGTCTTCCATCAGATGATGTCATCTATCGGATGATGTCTTCCATCGGCTGATGTCTTCTATCGGATGATGTCTTCCATCGGATGATGTCTTCTATCGGATGATGTCTTCTATCGGATGATGTCTTCCATCGGATGATGTCTTCCATCGGCTGATGTCTTCTATCGGATGATGTCTTCCATCGGCTGATGTCTTCTATCGGATGATGTCTTCTATCGGATGATGTCTTCCATCGGCTGATGTCTTCTATCGGATGATGTCTTCTATCGGATGATGTCTTCCATCGGCTGATGTCTTCTATCGGATGATGTCTTCCATCGGATGATGTCTTCCATCGGCTGATGTCTTCTATCGGATGATGTCTTCTATCGGATGATGTCTTCCATCGGCTGATGTCTTCTATCGGATGATGTCTTCCATCGGCTGATGTCTTCTATCGGATGATGTCTTCCATCGGCTGATGTCTTCTATCGGATGATGTCTTCCATCGGATGATGTCTTCCATCGGCTGATGTCTTCTATCGGATGATGTCTTCTATCGGATGATGTCTTCTATCGGATGATGTCTTCCATCGGATGATGTCTTCCATCGGATGATGTCTTCTATCGGATGATGTCTTCCATCGGCTGATGTCTTCTATCGGATGATGTCTTCCATCGGATGATGTCTTCTATCGGATGATGTCTTCTATCGGATGATGTCTTCTATCGGATGATGTCTTCTATCGGATGATGTCTTCCATCGGATGATGTCTTCTATCGGATGATGTCTTCCATCGGCTGATGTCTTCTATCGGATGATGTCTATCGGATGATGTTCTTCCATCAGATGATGTCATCTATCGGATGATGTCTTCCATCGGCTGATGTCCTTCTATCGGATGATGTCTTCCATCGGAATGATGTCTTCTATCGGATGATTGTCTCCTATCAAAAGGAGTATAATGAGTCACGTGATGTCATGTGTTAATCGGATGATGTCTTCTATCGGATGATGTCTTCTATCGGATGATGTCTTCTATCGGATGATGTCTTCTATCGGATGATGTCTTCTATCGGATGATGTCTTCTATCGGATGATGTCTTCTATCGGATGATGTCTTCTATCGGATGATGTCTTCTATCGGATGATGTCTTCTATCGGATGATGTCTTCTATCGGATGATGTCTTCTATCGGATGATGTCTTCTATCGGATGATGTCTTCTATCGGATGATGTCTTCTATCGGATGATGTCTTCTATCGGATGATGTCTTCTATCGGATGATGTCTTCTATCGGATGATGTCTTCTATCGGATGATGTCTTCTATCGGATGATGTCTTCTATCGGATGATGTCTTCTATCGGATGATGTCTTCTATCGGATGATGTCTTCTATCGGATGATGTCTTCTATCGGATGATGTCTTCTATCGGATGATGTCTTCTATCGGATGATGTCTTCTATCGGATGATGTCTTCTATCGGATGATGTCTTCTATCGGATGATGTCTTCTATCGGATGATGTCTTCTATCGGATGATGTCTTCTATCGGATGATGTCTTCTATCGGATGATGTCTTCTATCGGATGATGTCTTCTATCGGATGATGTCTTCTATCGGATGATGTCTTCTATCGGATGATGTCTTCTATCGGATGATGTCTTCTATCGGATGATGTCTTCTATCGGATGATGTCTTCTATCGGATGATGTCTTCTATCGGATGATGTCTTCTATCGGATGATGTCTTCTATCGGATGATGTCTTCTATCGGATGATGTCTTCTATCGGATGATGTCTTCTATCGGATGATGTCTTCTATCGGATGATGTCTTCTATCGGATGATGTCTTCTATCGGATGATGTCTTCTATCGGATGATGTCTTCTATCGGATGATGTCTTCTATCGGATGATGTCTTCTATCGGATGATGTCTTCTATCGGGTATGAGCGTGCCCCAGCTTTGGTCGTTTTGCGATCGTAGCTGCCTTGAGTTTCCAATTCCCTTCGGCCAAATATCTTAACGTTTGTCTAATTATAAATGTTGTCTACTTATGGATTTTTCCGCTGTAAAGTCGAGGATTAAAGATAGAATTATCATCACTGAGAGAATTTAAAATTTTCCGTAATTTCTCTTAGTTCAGTTCAATGTTTTGGGTAGCAAAACTGGGTCTGGAAGACTCGGGGCATTACAAAACATATACATATGAATGATCACGAATGCATGCGTCCTAAAAATCATGTTCGTGTTCTTATATCATCTTTCACTTGACATAGGTTAAGGGGCACAAAGGGGAGTGGCAAGAGAATCGTAATCATGGTTCTTACGAACATTATCTTTGTCCAACACGTGGATGATCGTGGTCTTTTTGGACACTTTCCGTAACTACCAGTCCGGCCCACACAGTAGCTAGATCCGCAAACCAACCGTGCAGTATCAACTTGGTCTCCACCAACAGGAGAATCCGCGAGCCTTCCTGCCAGTTCGGCCCCCACTAACGGGAGGATCGGTGAACTGTACGCACAGTATCAGCTCAGCCCCCACCAACAGGAGGATTCGCGAGCCGTACTCGTGATCTTGCGAACATAATTATGGTCCAACACGTGGAGGATCGTGGTCCGCTAAGAGGGACAATATCGTAAGATATCGTAACCATCTCACCTCGTCCCATGCTTAACCATTTACATACTTTACATGTTCTTATCTTGTTCGTTTAAATCATGCTAGTAAAACATTTTCGTATGCTCTTTTAAAAATCATGATGCGTGTACATGAATTGCACATATGAACATCATACTATCGATCCAACTCATCCATCATAACTTATCACAATCCTAATCTATTCATCATAACATAATACTCAACACAACATAACCATTAGAAAAAACATCAACCCAAACTTCTTAGTACCTTTGTGATGTAGGGCCCTATTGGCCGAACGCCTATACACACACTGTAATACCCAGTTGTACGGACTCGAATATTTTATTACTATTATATTATGGGATGACATTTTTGTAAATATGTCAAATCAGGTCCGATTTACGAAAAGAAAGCGTCATTACGATCCTAACGAGTAATTGGAATTTTAAGGAAATTATGAGAATTTTCGGAGATTAAACGCTATATTCCGAGTAATTACCACTATCGTAAAGTAAATGACGCTTTAATAAAAATAGTAAACGAGGTCCAAATTGTGAACGAACAGTTTTGTTAAATCCCAAATAACAAGTTGGACTTATGGGTGAAATGTGGAAATTTAGCGAAACCGAATAGCTAGACGATTAACGAACCGAAAGAAGAAATCTATATAAAAACTAAAGAAGGGCAAAATTGTCATTTAACATTTAAATTATTAATTTTCTATTTAAATCAAAATCTCCTTCATCGATTTCATTCTAAAAATCAAAACTTCCAGAGAAGCTCTCCCTCGCGATTTCACCCTGCCCGCGCGACTATTCCTTCGATCCGACCTCCGATTTTCATCCCGTTCGTTCCGTTATCTTCACGTGTTCTACTCCTCTCGCAACTCTCGGTATGTCTCTGTAGTTATTAAGCGTTAAAAATCCGAGTTTCTTAGAGTTTTAAACATTTAGGTTCGTTTAGGGTTTCGATTAAAAACGAGATTTAAAGCTCGTAATTAATAGGTTAACCGAGATTAAGTATATAAAGCACGTATTTGACGTTATTGGACGAAGTTAAATCAATTTGTGAAAATGTTAAAAATTGAGAAATCTCGGGTTTTCGGAAAAGTTCGTAATTCGAGAATTTAGGTGCCGAGCGTAAATTGCTCGAATAAAAAGCTCGATAAATTGGATTAGAACTTTAAGAAGTTTCCTTAGTTAAGGTTTTGACAAATTGGACGTTTATTAACTTAAACTAGTTTTAACGTCAATCCTCGTATATTGTTTAGGTAAACAGTGCTCGTGGACGAGGCTTGGATTGCAGCGTGCACGAGGTAAGTTCTCGTGATTCTTCTTTGGCCGATTGGCCTACACCGTACGTCGAATGTCGTCTCGAGGAGTTTTGGAGATGCCCTTAGTTAGTTTTGCTCGGTTTGGGTAGCTAGGTCTTAGGAGTTTATAGTTTATGCTTTTACAATTTTGATGGTACCTGTTATTGCTTGTTTACTTTCTGATAGAGAACTGTTCACGCATTCACTTGATTTTAAAGAAAAGCATGAAAATGAATTTCCGCACAGAGTTTTCAAAGATAACGTAAAGCATAGCATGCCGAAAGGCACAGAGGCCGAAAGGCACATAGGCCGAAAGGCGCAGAGGCCGAAAGGCACATAGGCCGAAAGGCGCAGAGGCCAAAAGGCGCAGAGGCCGAAAGGCACATAGGTCACGCGAGGTGGGGCTCAGGCACGGCTGTACGTGTTGTAAGCGTGCACCCCCCGCCTCTAGCTGGAAAGAGTAGTCCGCCCGCTGGATGAACTCTCTCTGGTTAGAGGGATAGGATCTCGGTGGCACCCACAGAGCATTGCATAGAAAGATAAAATAAAGCATGATTTAATGAATTCATAGCACAGCATGCATAGCATTTACGTAGAGCTTACTGGGATTTTATCTCATAGTGTATATGTATGGTGTAGGTGACATAGACTTCGAGGTACCAGGTGAGGACGATGTCCCTCCACCTGAGGCATAGTCCAGTTGACGGAGGATGGCTGTGGTGGTGTGCTGGCGCAGTCAAGGCTTCATCGACCCGTGGGGATAGTATGTATAGATTTTGAGAATGTTTGGGATAATTGATAGAATATGTATAGGGTGTTTAGGTAATGATATTTGTTTTGAAATTCTGGAACTGTTTGGGTAAACTGTTTATAGAAATGTTTTGGTTTAAAGCTTTATTTAACGTTATAGAAATGTTTTGATTGGTTACGGATAGGCTCGGTTTTTAGAGCTATCCACGCAGTTGGATTTCGCAAAGTCCGCTGTAAGTTGGTTGAGTGTAGGATATATATGTTGGGTCGAGTTTATTGTGATTATTAACGAGAAATTGGTACGAAAGTAGGTGATTCCAGAGAGTTGGGGGAGAGTTGGGATGAAGTGTGTTGCTCTCTGGAATTTGAGATTCCAGAGAGCATAAGTGTAGAAAGAAAAGAAAGAAGCAAAGCAGGCGGGGTGGAGACGTGCAGCGATCGAGCGCTGCCAATGCAGCGCTCGGGCGCCGCGAATGCTGCGGCGCGCAGCGCCCAGTCGCTGCGCATTGCAGCGATCGGGCGCCGCGATCGCTGGGGCGCGCAGCGCCCAGTCGCTGCAATGGGCAGCGATCGGGCGCTGTCTCCTTCATCGGGCAGAATTCCCATTTTGCCCTCCCAAGTTTGTATGTTTTATTAAATAGTTTTAATTGTTTATTAAATGTTATATTAAATAGTTTATATTTGTTTTAAATGATTTTAAAGTTAGATTTCAATTCCGACTTCGATTCTGGTTTCGATTTCGGTTTAGATTCTGTCTAGAGTTTAATTAAAGTTATTAGGATAAAAAAAAAAAAAATATATATATATATATATATATATATATATATATATATATATATATATATATATATATATATATATATATATATATATATATATATATATATATATATATATATATATATATATATATATATATATATATATATATATATATATATATATATATATATATATATATATATATATATATATATATATATATATATATATATATATATATATATATATATATATATATATATATATATATATATATATATATATATATATATATATATATATATATATATATATATATATATATATATATATATATATATATATATATATATATATATATATATATATATATATATATATATATATATATATATATATATATATATATATATATATATATATATATATATATATATATATATATATATATATATATATATATATATATATATATATATATATATATATATATATATATATATATATATATATATATATATATATATATATATATATATATATATATATATATATATATATATATATATATATATATATATATATATATATATATATATATATATATATATATATATATATATATATATATATATATATATATATATATATATATATATATATATATATATATATATATATATATATATATATATATATATATATATATATATATATATATATATATATATATATATATATATATATATATATATATATATATATATATATATATATATATATATATATATATATATATATATATATATATATATATATATATATATATATATATATATATATATATATATATATATATATATATATATATATATATATATATATATATATATATATATATATATATATATATATATATATATATATATATATATATATATATATATATATATATATATATATATATATATATATATATATATATATATATATATATATATATATATATATATATATATATATATATATATATATATATATATATATATATATATAGCTTGGTACCTTGATAGACCGAGAGGGCGTTAGAGCTCGGGAGGCAGCTATTCCGGGTAGCCGTGGGATGAATAGATTTCAGAAGCTCTAGCCCCCTATATTTAACGGACAGTCTACGGATCCCTCTTCAGCTGAGGAGTGGATTCGCACTATGGAGGATATGCTGAGATACGCTAGCATTGAGGGCGGAGAGAAGGTTGCATTGGTGACCTACCACTTGGCACTGGACGCCAGATTTTGGTGGGATTCCATCCAGACGCATACTGATGTGACTATTATGAGCTGGGAGCGGTTCAGAGAGTTGTTCTACGACAAGTATTTCAGCCATACGGTACGGGAGGTGAAGATGGCTGAGTTTATGCAGTTACGGCAAGTCAGTTCTATTGCCGAGTACGTGAGGAAGTTTGAGGCACTTTCTCGATTTGCGCCACGACAGGTCAGCGTGAACGAGGATAAGGTACGGAGATTCTTGCAGGGACTTAGCCAGGAGTTCCGGATGCGCCTTACTATATCAGGGGTACGTAATGTATCCTATGACGAGATTGTGGCCAGAGCGCTTGACATCGAGGCTGTTGAGCAGGGTTCTACTAGACCGAGGGAGCCATCTAAGGGCTTCTTCCGTGAGATCAGACCTCAGTCATTGAACCGAGGTTGGCAACCGAGAGCGCAGCCTCAGCAGCAGCCACAGAGAGGTGTGAAGAGACCTCTTGAGGGAGGTAACGACAGGGGAAAGGGAAAGCAAGTGCAGGGTGCTTCTCAGGCACCTATTTGTCCTAAATGCCAGAGAGAGCACGCTGGCCCGTGTAGATTGGGTATGAACGTATGCTATCGATGTGGTGATGCAGGCCATTTTGTGAAAGACTGCCCAAGGCCCGGCCGAGATCAGTTGGGCGGAGATCAGAGGAGAGTTGTGCCCAGGATCTTCGCTTTTATCGAGCCTGGAGATGTTGATAACGAGGATCAGCCTGCCGTGATAGCAGGTACTATATTGGTTACTGGTGTTCCGGTATTTTCTTTATTAGACACGGGGGCTACGCATTCTTTTATTTCCACCGCTTGTGTATCGAGATTGAGGCTTGCGCCTGAGTTAGCAGAATGCGAGTATAGTGTGATGCTACCTTCAGGAGAGCGTATGCAGTCCGGTCGCGTAGTCCAGGGCAGCATTATCTCGATTGGGGACCGTACTCTCTATGCTCGCCTTATTGTTATGGGCATTGAGCACTATGATCTCATCTTAGGGATGGACTGGCTATCACAGCACTTCGCCACCATCGACTGTCGATCCGGGATTGTCACTTTTCGACCTCCGGGTAAAGCTGAGTTTTCTTATCAGGCGATGAGCAGATTGAGTAACTCGCCTATTTCTTATTCCATGATGGTCAACGAGCAGTCAAAGGTGCGTGCTCTATTTATTTGGCCTCTGTCTTTGATTGTCAGTTGCTCAGCGGATTGAAGCCGAGCGACATTCCTGTTGTCAGAGAGTTCTCTGGGATCTTTCTTGATGATCTTCCCGGGTTACCCCCAGACCGGGAGATCGAGTTCACTATTGATGTCTATCCTAACTCTGCGCCGAGGTTCAAGAACCCGTATCGGTTAGCACCAGCTGAGTTGAGAGAGCTGAGGACTCAGCTTGATGAGCTGTTAGGGAAGGGGTTTATTCGACCCAGTGTTTCACCCTGGGGTGCTCCTGTTCTATTCGTCAAGAAGAAAGATGGGACCCTCAGGATGTGCATTGATTACAGGGAGCTGAATAAGCTCACGGTGAAGAACAAGTATCCACTGCCCCGGATTGACGACTTATTTGATCAGCTACAGGGTGCCCGAGTATTTTCCAGGATTGACCTGCGCTCGGATTATTATCAGCTGAAGGTCCGGGGAGATGATATTCAGAAGACGGCTTTCCGAACGAGGTATGGGCATTATGAGTTCCTTGTCATGTCTTTTGGACTTACTAATGCCCCTGCAGCGTTCATGGATCTGATGAACCGTGTCTTCAAGGAGTATCTGGACAAGTTCGTGGTGGTTTTCATCGACGATATCCTGATCTACTCTAAGACTAGAGAAGAGCACGAGGAGCATCTGAGGATCGTTTTACAGATTCTGAGTCAACGCCAGCTCTATCCAAAGTTTTCGAAGTGCGAGTTCTGGCTTGACAGAGTGAGCTTCCTTGGCCATATTATATCACAGGACGAAGTTTCTGTGCATCCGAGCAAGATTCAGGTGGTCAGAGATTGGCCACAGCCGAAGAATGTACGTGAGGTGCGTGGATTTCTCGGATTGGCCGGTTATTATCGGAAGTTTATAGAGGGATTCTCGAAGATCGCACTTCCTCTTACACGATTGACTAGGAAGAACGAGAGGTTTGTATGGTCGTCTGCTTGTGATGATGGTTTTATGGAGTTAAAGCAGAGATTGACCACCGCTCCAGTACTGGCGTTACCTGTTGAAGGTGTCAGATACAGCGTTTATTGTGATGCGTCGGGAGTAGGACTCGGTTGTGTATTGATGCAGGAGGGGAGAGTTATTTCTTATGCTTCTCGGCAGTTGAAGCCGTACGAGCAAAATTACCCTACGCACGACCTTGAGTTAGCAGCTGTGGTCTTCGCACTGAAGATATGGAGACATTATTTATATGGGCAGCAGTGCGAGATATTTTCTGACCATAAGAGCCTGAAGTACCTATTTACACAGAAGGAGCTGAACATGCGACAGAGACGATGGCTTGAGTTCGTTAAAGACTATGATTTTGACATCAAGTACCATCCAGGGAAGGCGAACAAGGTTGCTGATGCCTTGAGTAGAGTGCCTTCTGCGAGTCAGCCTTCACTTGCAGCGATGTCGGTTACGCTGCGGTCTGAGATTGAGAGGTTTGACGTGGAGATAGTGGCAGAGTTGTCCAGTATGCTCACCAACATTTCTCTCAGGCCGACTATTCTGGATCGTATACGTGAGGCTCAGCAGAGTGATTCGGAGTGTATGGAGCTTCGATCCAGCATGACATTGGGAGACTCGTCGGATTTCCATTTATCAGAGGACGGTATTCTGAAGTTCAGGCATAGGTGGTACGTGCCAAGCGACGAGGATCTGAAGAAGGACATATTGGCCGAGGCACATTCTTCGGCATATTTTGTGCACCCGGGAAGTACTAAGATGTACCGGGATTTGAAACAACACTTTTGGTGGCCGAACATGAAGGGGGAGGTTGCCAAGTACGTTGAGACCTGCCTAGTATGTCAGCAGGTGAAAGCCGAGCATCAGAGACCGGCCGGAGCATTATTGCCACTGCCGATTCCGGAGTGGAAGTGGGAGCAGATCTCCATGGACTTTATTGTGGGACTCCCGAGGACTACGAGAGGCCATGACGGCATTTGGGTTATAGTGGACCGGTTGACAAAGTCGGCCCACTTCTTATCTGTGAGGATGGCATCGTCTATGGATCAGCTCGCCGAGCTTTATGTGCAGGAGATTGTCAGACTGCACGGAGTGCCAGTTTCTATTGTCTCAGACAGAGATCCGAGATTCACATCGAAGTTCTGGAAGAGTTTACACAGAGCTATGGGGACTCAGCTTAATTTCAGCACAGCGTTTCATCCTCAGACTGATGGACAGACAGAGAGGACGAATCAGATTCTTGAGGATATGCTTAGAGCATGTGTGCTGAAGTTTCAGGGATCGTGGAGCAGATATTTGCCACTGATCGAGTTCTCTTATAATAACAGCTTCCAGGCTACCATTGGCATGGCTCCATATGAGGCGCTGTATGGTCGGAAGTGTAGATCTCCGTTGTATTGGGACGAGGTTGGCGAGGCCAGCATCGTTGGTCCTGAGATTCTACAGCAGACGGTAGAGAAGATTGCCGTTATCCGACAGCGTATTCAGGTAGCTCAGAGCCGGCAGAAGAGTTATGCTGACACGAGACGGCGAGAGCTAGAGTTCGAGGAAGGCGACGAAGTTTATTTGAAGGTTTCTCCATTCAAAGGCGTCGCGAGATTTGGAAGGAGGGGTAAGCTGAACCCTCGGTACGTGGGGCCCTTTCCTATTCTGAAGAGGATCGGGAAGTTGGCGTATGGGCTGCAGCTTCCGGCTTCTATGGAGGGTATCCACGATGTATTCCACGTATCTATGCTTCGGAGATGTTTGCGTGATCCATCTCATGCCGTGGAGACTACAGAGATCGAGGTACAGGCTACCTTGACTTACGAGGTGAAGCCGGTACGTATTTTGGAGTACTCTACCAAAGTCTTGCGCAACAAAGAGATTCCGCTAGTCAAAGTCCTATGGCGGAACCACGAGGTAGAGGAGGCTACGTGGGAGCGACAACAGGATATGATGACTAGATATCCTGGTTTATTTGCATGATTTAATTTTGTGGACAAAATTCTGAATAAGGAGGGTGGAATGTAATACCCAGTTGTACGGACTCGAATATTTTATTACTATTATATTATGGGATGACATTTTTGTAAATATGTCAAATCAGGTCCGATTTACGAAAAGAAAGCGTCATTACGATCCTAACGAGTAATTGGAATTTTAAGGAAATTATGAGAATTTTCGGAGATTAAACGCTATATTCCAAGTAATTACCACTATCGTAAAGTAAATGACGCTTTAATAAAAATAGTAAACGAGGTCCAAATTGTGAACGGACAGTTTTGTTAAATCCCAAATAACAAGTTGGACTTATGGGTGAAATGTGGAAATTTAGCGAAACCGAATAGCTAGACGATTAACGAACCGAAAGAAGAAATCTATATAAAAACTAAAGAAGGGCAAAATTGTCATTTAACATTTAAATTATTAATTTCTATTTAAATCAAAATCTCCTTCATCGATTTCATTCTAAAAATCAAAACTTCCAGAGAAGCTCTCCCTCGCGATTTCACCCTGCCCGCGCGACTATTCCTTCGATCCGACCTCCGATTTTCATCCCGTTCGTTCCGTTATCTTCACGTGTTCTACTCCTCTCGCAACTCTCGGTATGTCTCTGTAGTTATTAAGCGTTAAAAATCCGAGTTTCTTAGAGTTTTAAACATTTAGGTTCGTTTAGGGTTTCGATTAAAAACGAGATTTAAAGCTCGTAATTAATAGGTTAACCGAGATTAAGTATATAAAGCACGTATTTGACGTTATTGGACGAAGTTAAATCAATTTGTGAAAATGTTAAAAATTGAGAAATCTCGGGTTTTCGGAAAAGTTCGTAATTCGAGAATTTAGGTGCCGAGCGTAAATTGCTCGAATAAAAAGCTCGATAAATTGGATTAGAACTTTAAGAAGTTTCCTTAGTTAAGGTTTTGACAAATTGGACGTTTATTAACTTAAACTAGTTTTAACGTCAATCCTCGTATATTGTTTAGGTAAACAGTGCTCGTGGACGAGGCTTGGATTGCAGCGTGCACGAGGTAAGTTCTCGTGATTCTTCTTTGGCCGATTGGCCTACACCGTACGTCGAATGTCGTCTCGAGGAGTTTTGGAGATGCCCTTAGTTAGTTTTGCTCGGTTTGGGTAGCTAGGTCTTAGGAGTTTATAGTTTATGCTTTTACAATTTTGATGGTACCTGTTATTGCTTGTTTACTTTCTGATAGAGAACTGTTCACGCATTCACTTGATTTTAAAGAAAAGCATGAAAATGAATTTCCGCATAGAGTTTTCAAAGATAACGTAAAGCATAGCATGCCGAAAGGCACAGAGGCCGAAGGCACATAGGCCGAAAGGCGCAGAGGCCGAAAGGCACATAGGCCGAAGAGGCCGAAAGGCACATAGGCCGAAAGGCGCAGAGGCCGAAAGGCACATAGGCCGAAAGGCGCAGAGGCCGAAAGGCACATAGGCCGAAAGGCGCAGAGGCCGAAAGGCACATAGGCCGAAAGGCGCAGAGGCCGAAAGGCACATAGGCCGAAAGGCGCAGAGGCCGAAAGGCACATAGGCCGAAAGGCGCAGAGGCCGAAAGGCACATAGGCCGAAAGGCGCAGAGGCCGAAAGGCACATAGGCCGAAAGGCGCAGAGGCCGAAAGGCACATAGGCCGAAAGGCGCAGAGGCCGAAAGGCACATAGGCCGAAAGGCGCAGAGGCCGAAAGGCACATAGGCCGAAAGGCGCAGAGGCCGAAAGGCACATAGGCCGAAAGGCGCAGAGGCCGAAAGGCACATAGGCCGAAAGGCGCAGAGGCCGAAAGGCACATAGGCCGAAAGGCGCAGAGGCCGAAAGGCACATAGGCCGAAAGGCGCAGAGGCCGAAAGGCACATAGGCCGAAAGGCGCAGAGGCCGAAAGGCACATAGGCCGAAAGGCGCAGAGGCCGAAAGGCACATAGGCCGAAAGGCGCAGAGGCCGAAAGGCACATAGGCCGAAAGGCGCAGAGGCCGAAAGGCACATAGGCCGAAAGGCGCAGAGGCCGAAAGGCACATAGGCCGAAAGGCGCAGAGGCCGAAAGGCACATAGGCCGAAAGGCGCAGAGGCCGAAAGGCACATAGGCCGAAAGGCGCAGAGGCCGAAAGGCACATAGGCCGAAAGGCGCAGAGGCCGAAAGGCACATAGGCCGAAAGGCGCAGAGGCCGAAAGGCACATAGGCCGAAAGGCGCAGAGGCCGAAAGGCACATAGGCCGAAAGGCGCAGAGGCCGAAAGGCACATAGGCCGAAAGGCGCAGAGGCCGAAAGGCACATAGGCCGAAAGGCGCAGAGGCCGAAAGGCACATAGGCCGAAAGGCGCAGAGGCCGAAAGGCACATAGGCCGAAAGGCGCAGAGGCCGACGCTGGATGAACTCTCTCTGGTTAGAGGGATAGGATCTCGGTGGCACCCACAGAGCATTGCATAGAAAGATAAAATAAAGCATGATTTAATGAATTCATAGCACAGCATGCATAGCATTTACGTAGAGCTTACTGGGATTTTATCTCATAGTGTATATGTCTGGTGTAGGTGACATAGACTTCGAGGTACCAGGTGAGGACGATGTCCCTCCACCTGAGGCATAGTGCAGTTGACGGAGGATGGCTGTGGTGGTGTGCTGGCGCAAGTCAAGGCTTCATCGACCCGTGGGATAGTATGTATAGATTTTGGGAATGTTTTGGGATAATTGATAGAATATGTATAGGGTGTTTAGGTAATGATATTTGTTTTGAAATTCTGGAACTGTTTGGGTAAACTATTTATAGAAATGTTTTGGTTTAAAGCTTTATTTAACGTTATAGAAATGTTTTGATTGGTTACGGATAGGCTCGGTTTTTAGAGCTATCCACGCAGTTGGATTTCGCAAAGTCCGCTGTAAGTTGGTTGAGTGTAGGATATATATGTTGGGTCGAGTTTATTGTGATTATTAACGAGAAATTGGTACGAAAGTAGGTGATTCCAGAGAGTTGGGGGAGAGTTGGGATGAAGTGTGTTGCTCTCTGGAATTTGAGATTCCAGAGAGCATAAGTGTAGAAAGAAAAGAAAGAAGCAAAGCAGGCGGGGGTGGAGACGTGCAGCGATTGAGCGCTGCCAATGCAGCGCTCGGGCGCCGCGAACGCTGCGGCGCGCAGCGCCCAGTCGCTGCGCATTGCAGCGATCGGGCGCCGCGATCGCTGGGGCGCGCAGCGCCTTGTCGCTGCAATGGGCAGCGATCGGGCGCTGTCTCCTTCATCGGGCAGAATTCCCATTTTGCCCTCCCAAGTTTGTATGTTTTATTAAATAGTTTTAATTGTTTATTAAATGTTATATTAAATAGTTTATATTTGTTTTAAATAATTTTAAAGTTAGATTTCAATTCCGACTTCGATTCTGGTTTCGATTTCGGTTTAGATTCTATCTAGAGTTTAATTAAAGTTATTAGGATAAAAAAAAAAAAAAAATATAGTACGGGAAATACGGGTACAGTTTTAGGGACGTTACACACACTTACCTAGCGTTCTTAGCAAGTTGTGCCTCCATTTTAACTCTTTCCACCTAAGGCAATTCACAATCCATCGTTAGAATCAACATTACATAAACCTTTTCTAAAACAAAACGAAACTCCTAGCTAAAGCAAATTCTTAATAAGCTCAAATTACCTCTCATTCAAGCATTTTACCGAGCACTTTGCGCTTACAAATTCTCTAACCTAGCATTAATGGTGTTTAACTCCTCAACCACCCAAAATCCAATCAATATACATTAATTCATTCTAACTACCAACTATAACCATAAATACACCATCAATGTACATTAATATCACAAAACTATCAATTTCTAACTTAACCCTACAATTTAACAACCCTAAATCGAAACCTAAACGTCTAGAATACTTAAGGCTTACCTAGGCTTTGATCGTTGAAGGAAAAACTGGAAGAAAACCGATCGTTGGAGGGAGCAATCATCGGCCGAATGGAGTAATTGTTTGCCGATGGAGGAATCGCCATGGGAGAAAAATCGCCAAAATGGGGGGAGTGTTTCTTCTAAGAATAATGGAATACGTGAAGGAGGGGGGGGGGGGGGGGGGATTTTTGGTTTTTAATAAAAATCTTGACACTTAATTACAATTTTGCTGTAGCGACCCTAAAACTGTACCCTTATTTTCCCATATTATTTTTTTTATCCTTATAAACTCCGTAACCTAAGAGCGGAATTTAAATCGTAGACTAAAATGTTGAAATCGTTCGAAACTATTTTAAAATCATTTGAATAAATCTTAAAACAGCTTATAAAATAATTAAAATCATCGGTCACCAATCGAGGGGCAAAAAGGACAATCGTCCCCAAAAATGCAGGGGCGATCGATCGCCCCCTTGGCAGGAGATCGATCGCCGACCATGAAAATGGAGGGGCGATCGTTCGCCCCTCACACCGGCGATCGATCACCCAAAGGATGGGCGATCGATCACCCAAAGGATGGGCGATCGATCGCCACACTCTTTGGATTTTTCCAGAGAGTGGCGACCTTAGTTGCCGATCGATCCCCTCTTCAGGCGATCGATCGGCAACCTCCCTGGAATCCGAAATTCCAGGGAGTTTGTCTCTCCCTTTTTCTTTCTTCCCCTACATATACATACACCTAACTTCAAATTTCTTCCTCAATTATCACTAAGACACTTAACATAAACTCATTCATAACTTCACTCATTTTACCTTTCATCAAATCACCAAATAAACAACCTGAAACATATCCTAAAACGTATTTAAAAACATAGTAAACTTTCGTAAAAACGAACTGCGTGGTTTCGTTTGAAAACTAATCAAATTCCTATGAAATTGAACCACCAAACAATTCTCGTGAATAATTCGCAAAACGAACTTTTTCAAAACATCAAAACATTTGTACGTCTACTATCCAGAACCAAACATCCTAAAATGTTCTATTTGTACAATTTCTCCTACGCAAATCCTCAAAATACCTAACCATTACCCCACGGGTCAAAAGCGCCTCGACTGCCCCAACACACTCCCACGGGCACCCTTCTTCAACCTGCGTGTCCATCTAGCGGAGGAACGTCTTCCTCACCTTTTTCGAGTTCACCTACACCATAACGACACCTATGAGAATAAATCTCAGTAAGTTCCATAAATGCTAATGCATGAACATGTATATGCAATTTTCGTTAATTCAGTCCATTCATTTCATCTTAGTTGTCTCATTTCATTCGTCTTAGTCATCTCATTTCAGTCGTCTTAGTCGTCTCATTTCAGTCATCTTAGTCGTCTCATTTCATTTCATTTTCTTTCATGAACTTCATGCATAAACCCATTTTTCATTATGTTTGTAAAACAATGATGCATGAGCAATTTAACGCGTAACATAAACATAAACAGTAGGAATACCCTCAAAACAGAACAAACATACCTTATAAAAACAACTAAACTTAAGCTACCCAACAAAACATAAAACATACATTTCACCTCAACAATCCTCGATCAACAAAACTAATATATGGTGTAGGCCAATCGGCCACAGTAAGTCCTGAAAACTTACCTGTCGTCCGTAGAAAGCCGAGCTCCGTCCACGAGCTTTGTTCACCTAGGCCAATCCATAATAATCATTATTAAAATCGGTCTTAGGAGATCAAATTCCGAAGTCTAACGAAACTCCTAGCTAAAGGAAATTTTCCTAAAACTCTAATTAAACTCATTCGGGCATTCTGTCGAGCAATTCGCGCTCGTAAATTGCAAACCTCCATCAATGGAGTTTTCCAAGCTCCAATTATCCGAAATATGCAACCCAAATATTTATACCATCTAACTACGTCCAATAATCGCCTAACTACGTCCAATAATCGCAAATACGGCATTACCTAACCATTTCTAACAAAACTCGACTATTTCTACGAAAATCCTACAAAACCCTAAACGTTCAAACCTCTAAAAACCGAGAACTAAAGTCGGGAAACCATAGAAACTTACCTAGAATCACAAGGGGAGAAGCAAACGTGAAGAAGCTTGGTTGATCGAAGGAAGAATCGTGGAGAACGGAGGAGAAAAGCCGTGAAGAACCAAGGCCGCCATAGAAGAAATTCTCTCTGGAGAATTTCGTTAATGGTGGGGAGGAAGAAGAGGGTAATGTGGTTTTTAATGAATTTTGACATGAAAATTACTATTTTACCCTTTTTATTTAATTATTCACTTAGCTCGTTATTTAGCTATTGATTCGGTTTCTCCAAATTTCCTTATTTCACCAATAATTCCGACTTATTACTATAGCTCTAATAAAACTTTCCGTTCATCAAACGGATTTAATTTACTATTTTTACGAATTAAACCGCTATAGGGTTAAAAACAGAACTCGGGCGTTATACCACCGATTTGATTTCTTAAAATTTCCTTATTTCTCTTAAAATTCATATTAATCATAAGGATCCTAATAAAACTCTCCGTTCACAAAACGGACTTATTTCACTTATTTACAAAAATACCCTTTATATTACGAGACATATCAAAACTCGTAATTCGGCATTACATCTATAAAAATTCTCTCATTTCTCTAGATACTCCAATTGATTTATAAGGTTCCAATAAAACTTCTCATTTGCAAAACAGGCTTAATTTGGCATATTTACGAAAATGTCATCCATATGCGGAAAATTGAAAACCCATCGAAAACCGGGTGTTACATTCTACCCACCTTAATTGAAATTTTGTCCCCAAAATTTGACTTAGCTTATAGTCCTCAATATTATTGTCTTTTGTCTTGCGGCCTTATTCTTCAACTTATAGTCTCTTTGTTCTCTTCGCGTAACTTTCCTCCATCCCTCCAAGATTTCAAACTTCTCTTTAAAAACTTGATCTAATCTATACTTGAGATCAATCTCTGTGGTTCTATTCCATACTTCTGTAACTGAATGATGCAACAGTAGCCTCTTGACCACATCTACTGCGTTTTCTTTAACTATCCACGTCCTTGGTTATGCATTAGGTACTATCGAACTCCTAGATCTCCAATTCAAGGCTTTCCGTAGCTATACTTTCAAGTAATACCTATACTTAAAATCTTTTAACATTGTTCGGGCTGACTAAAATTTAAAGATCTCTACATACTTTTAGTTGCAACCCAAACTTTCGCATAAATTCCTCAACTCTGTCCGTAGTCAGAATGCATGCCAACTCTAATTCCCTCATTATCTCTAGTAATAATCATTATTGACTAATCTATCAATAGCACCCCTTGGTCGCATACCTGCCTGGGCAACACGGTGACTATTGTAGGTTTTTCAACTAAGTTCCTATTGCTAGACCTTGCAAACCAAATCATCAAAATACCTCAAGGTCTCAATGAGTCCAACTAGTGCTAGCGTCGCTACTCTCTTAAAATCCTCGTTCCTTTATGAATAACATCCTATAAACATCGCATTTCATTCAAATGCTACCCTCGTATTCATGGTTGTAATGTCATCCTTGATTACACTGCGGCCTTAACCACCTATCGGGTACTGACGATTTCTACATCACCAAAGTTCT
The DNA here is from genome assembly GCA_022432975.1 of Begonia masoniana. Lineage (NCBI taxonomy): Eukaryota > Viridiplantae > Streptophyta > Magnoliopsida > Cucurbitales > Begoniaceae > Begonia > Begonia masoniana. The sequence continues at coordinate 22,918,485 of CM039502.1, forward strand.
AAACTCTTCCAACAATGCATTTTATCGCTCAATCACTCGTACGTCCATTGACTTAAAACTCTCAAACTCCTCCCTTTTTAATTTATCCAATTTCCCTCACTTATCCTTAAGCCCACATATCATTACTTCCAATCATTCATAAGATCTCGACACTTATAACTATGTCTAATCTTTCACAGGACTTCCTCCCATAAAAATTTTTCTATCTGATCTACCTTCTTCCATTCTTCCTAATCGGGTTCCGAACACTCTTCTCAATCTCCTTACATTTATTCGTCTCACAACGTTCTTGTTTGTAAACTTGTTGTAATTAAGTTCACATCCTTAATCCAAATCTCCTTAAGTTCTCCAATCCTACTCTTTATTTCCCAACAATTTAGAACATCTATTCACTAAGGCTACCCCTTCTAGTTCCTCGAACACTGATGTTCCCACTTCCATGCCAGAGTAAGCCTCGGCTGTGATTCTTAACTTAAACGGTATTAACTATAGGCTCATAACTAAACCCCTATACTTTTAAGCCAAAAGAATTTGCAATTTCTTACTTTATCACCCTTTTTTTTTTTTTACAAGTGATACTCCCTCTCGTCGATTCACCATTTCTCTTAACGTTATACACGTCACACTTAACCTCTAAACATGACTCTTAATTTAAGGTGTTAAACCCTTCTTTGATTAGCTAAAGTATTTGGGTTTCTAAGTTAGTCCAATTCCTATATTTTAGTCCCACATTCCTCGATTGAGTAGTACTAATGGTCTGACACGTCGACGCTTTACTCATCTCTTATCTCAAAATTTATCAACGTTCCAACTCCGATTTGACTCCTTTATTTTCTTCACAGGCATTGGTTAATACGAACATGCCTAAACTACACCTCAATCTTTTGTCCATAACCCAGTATTGATCAATCACGTCCCCTGAAATTCCCAAGTAAAACCCACTTCTCATTCGGATATTGTTTTCGTCTAAATAATTCCAACCTCACACGAATCTACATTATACGAGTTCTTACTAGGTCTTCTATTTACTTAGATGTACTATTGTACCTCGACAATCTAGGGTATTCCACAATAAGTTTCATATTTAAGCTTCGAATTTCTCTCTGAAGCGTCATATTCTAAAACTCCGAGGTTTTGTTAATCAAGGTCCAGTTTCTATCTATCGCACGATTATTGCCTTCAAATCTTCACTCTATACTACGTCTCTATCCTAATGTCCTTCATTTCATTAATCTTTTAGATAAAACTATACCTGGAACAACTGGAGGTCTGGCCTCATTACCAACGTCACCAGGCTCAATGAAGGCAAATACACTTAGGGCAATCCTCTTCTGATCGGTAACTGTTCTTGGACAATTATGGGCGTAGTGGCCCACCCCGCCACATCTAAAACATCGGTCCGTCCACAATCTACAAGTGCCAAAATGGGCCTTTTGGCACTTCCGACATACGGGCCTCTCAATAGATTCTTGGATTTGCTTTCCTCTTCCCTGGTCGCCCTTTTCGTAATAAGGCCTCTTGACGCCTCTATCTTGCTATTGTTGTTGCCCTCTTAGTTGCCAAACCTCGTTCTGAGGTCGAGGCTGGATCTCCTGAAAGAACCATCTTGCTGGCTCTCTCGGTTTGACGTAAGTTGGTTCAGCTACCTCAATCTCTAGAGCTCTTGCCACAATCTCTGTATAGGGCACATTCCGCACCCCTGATATGATGACGCTTTTTCAGATTTCCTGACCTAGCCCTTGCATAAACCGACGCACCTTGTCCTCATTAACACTAACCTGGCGTGGTGCGAACCGGGATAGGGCCTTAAACCTCCTGACGTATTCAGCAACTGAGCCAGTCTGTCTCAATTGCATGAACTTCATCATTTTTGCCTCCCTTACCGTGTGGCTAAAATATTTATCATAAAACATGGCTTTAAACCTCTCCCAGGTCATTACCGCCACATCGGTTGTGATGTGAATCAGAGTGCAACCAACTTAAAGCCCAAAGTTAAAGATCCATGTCAAGATATTGGAGGCCCAATGACAAGATCAATAACCAAGAAAATGCAAGAAGCCATAAATGGATTGGTTATAGAAATCCAAGAGAAAGATTCTTTCCAACACGAGCTGAAATGAATAAATTTGTTAAGTATTGAAGAGGATGCTTGGGAAGAAAAGAAGGCCGAAGATAATTGAAAACTACCCAAAGATTAGTGGCAAGAGAGAAGAAAGCACAATAACAAAACAAATTTGGCAAGCAATTATTTCCTAATTATAGTTTTAGAAAGTTTCTTAATTATAGTTTTAGAAAATTTCTTAATTATAGTTTTAGAAAGCTTTCCTAATCATAGATTTAGAAAGTTTTCCTAATTATAGTTTTAGAAAGTTTCTTAATTATAGTTTTAGAAAGTTTCTTAATTATAGTTTTAGAAAGCTTTCCTAATCATAAATTTAGAAAGTTTTCCTAATTATTGTTTTAGAAAGTTTCCTAATTATCGTTTTAGTAATATTTCTGAATTACTTTTATGATATTTTGTAGCCTATTTAAAGGCAAAGGCGCTTCAACATTATTAAGAAATATACAGGATTTTGAGTTACTCTTTGTGAGAATTTTCTCTTTGGTTCTTTGTGAAGAACTAGTTCTTCTTCAAGTCAAAACTTGAAAGATCAACTTGATAGCTTTGGTTCTAACCACAAGTTCGGTTACGGGTCAAGCTCCTTGTTTGATAACTTTGGTTCCGTCGGCAAGGTTCGATTGGGGTCAAGTTCCTTATACTTGATTTCAAAGGCGTTCCTGAGTTTCTATTACCCGTTGTTGAAGGGTCTCGGGTTTCATATACTCGTGGTTCTCATCATTTGGTATCAAAGCTTTGGCTCCTAGATTCAAGTGTCTATCTTTATTGTTTTTTTTTCTTCTTTTAGAGTTTCTTCTTTTGAAAATTCAAAAAAAAAAAATTTCCGAACATTCAAAAAAAAATTTAGAAATTCCAAAAAAAAAAAAGTCATTGAATCAACGATTCTCTTTACTTGTCAAGTTTTCTTCTTTCAAAAAAAAATCAATTGAGTATCAATATCTCGAGTATCAATTTCTTCTTTTTCATTATTTGCTTTTGGTGTGATTATTCAAATCTTTTTCTTTGATTGTCTCAATTATTCTAAGTTATTGATCCTACTTTTGCAAAAAAGTTTCCTATCTTGAAAAGTTTCCTTTCGTGAAAAGTTTCCTTTCGTAAAAAGTTTTCTTTCTTGAAAAGTTTCTTCTTTGAAGTCCTATATCATATTCTAAATTGTTTGATTCTAACCGATTTTGGAAATTAGAATTTTGAGTTAAAAAGTTTGATCTTACTTGTTTTGCTTGTTGAATTTTTCTCTTGATTAGGTTTTTACATAAAGAGCTTAAAGGGAAAATTGAGAGGTAAAAGGTAAGAGGGTGAGACTATCATATAAAAGCCATTATTTGAGGGAAACACGAGTGGAGAGACATATAATCGATTGTAAACAAGTGAGAGAGTGAGTGAGTTCCGTTTAATTATTTTTTTTTTCACTAATAATTTTTATTTTTTTTCTTCCTTGAAATTATGAGTAGTGAGGAAAGACGTGCTAACTTTGATCTGGAGATGTACATGAAGGCTATATAAGAGAAAATTAAGAATTTAGACATGAGGTATGAAAGAATAAAGTCGCCTTCTAATAGCCGTGCACAAAGGGGCAAATCACCAATGGAGCATTACTATGGGAAATCCGATTACGAGGATGGCAATTACAGAAGAGAGAGATATGCAAGAACAAACCGTGATGATGGAAATCTAAGCAACATTAAAACGATCATCCCGAACTTTATATAGAATGGGAAAGAAAAGTTGAACAGATGTTTGAATGTCATAACTACACTGAGGAGAAAAAGATCAAATTAGTGTCGATGGAATTCACGGATTATGCAAGCATATGGTGGGATCAATTAGTGAAAACACGAAAAAGGTATGGAGAAAACCCATACGCACATGGGATGATATGAAGGTACAAATACGCAAAAGATTTATTCCTAACCACTATTATCGAGATGCGTGCAGGAAACTACAGGGTTTGACTCAAGGAATCAAAAGTGTAGAGGAATATTACAAAGAGTTGGAGGTAGCCATGGTAAGGGCTAGAGTGGACGAGGATGATGAAGTAACAATGACGCGATTCATTGGAGGTTTAAATAGAGAAATCGCTGACATTGTGGATTTGCATCATTATGTGGATTTAGAAGAATTGTTGCACAAGTCCATCAAAGTTGAGAGGCAATTGAAATCGAGGAACTCTAAGATCGGCTCAACCCCAAACTATTCATGGAAATCTAATTGGAGAAATGATAAGCCTAATTCAAAACCGAATGAGGAGTTCAAAGGGAACACCACGACATCAAATACCACCCTCATAAAAGGTAAAAATGAGACTTTCACTCCTATTAAGTCTCGAGAGATTAAATGTTTTAGATATCAAGGTTTTGGCCATATTGCTTCTAATTGTCTGAATAAAAGAGCTATGATTATTTTGGATAATGGTGATATAGCAAGTATAAGTTCAAGTGATGATGACATGCCACCATTAGAAGATTATAGCGACGTGGATATAGAGGAACCCGTGAGAGGAGAATTATTGATCACTAGACGTATACTCAACGTTCAAGGCAATGAGGATGGAGATAAAGTGCAAAGGAAAAATATATTTCACACTAGATGTGTAACAACCCCAGTTGGAGTCGCCACGTAATTCATAACTTAACCTCTTAATCAATCGGTTCTTACTTCATGCACCTTGTTCATTATTAGTATTATATATATATTTTTTTTGCAAACATCTCCTAAACTGCATCTGCCGATAGAGTCATAGACTCGCATCGACCTATGGTAAAACATCTACCGGTCACTAGACGACAAACTAGCTCTTATATCATCCGGTATTTGAAATACCTTACATCTACCGATAGACATGTGCAATTTAAGTGTTCACTTAATACACCTTCCGATAGAAATCATCCGTCAGTAGATGCAAACTCTTAACATCTTCCGATAGGGGACATCTATCGGTGGATGTAAACTCTTAACAGACTTAAATCCACATTGACTCAACACTCATACGTATGAAAATCAAAGACTCATCCAAACATTCTTATACGGAAGACTTAGTTAAAGTAACTCTTTCCATATCTTTAAAATCATCCCCAGACTCAGTAGTTAAACCAGACAATTACGAAGCTCAATGTTAAAATATAATCTCATTCTACTTAAACATCAGTTCATCATAAATCTTACTGACACATTATGAGCTTAATTATGGGTTATATTCGCCTGCCAGCCACAGTCTTCCACCCTGAGCACCATCCTGCAATCAGCCTTTAGACATCATCACTGAATTTGGAATCCTCACCTGCTAAATCTTCACCTACATCATAAGGTTTAAACTATAAGTCTAATGCTTAGTAAGGAATGCAATGCTAACAAGTATGCATGAATGCTCATTTTAAGAAAACAAATGCTCATGAATCTTTTCTTATTCATATTCATACTCAAGGTCTTCATTCTTGTTCATCGTTCGTATTCATCGTTCATAACCATCATTCATGCTCATCATTCATATTCATCATTCATATTCATCATTCATATTCATCATTCATATTCATCATTCATGCTCATCATTCATATTTATCATTCATATTCATCATTCATATACATCATTCATATTCATCATTCAGGTTGTGTGAATTAAGAGAGGATTTGTGCCGGTAAGGGGGGTTGACAATGAGAGTGTACATAGTCCCTTGCGGGTCGTAATCATGGTCCTTCCTTTTGGACAGTGACATACGCCAAACCACCCCCAACCCTCGCTTAATTCACGTTGCATAAGTTTTATGTTCTTATCTTGTTCATGAGGAAAACATGCTCTTAAAACATTATCATATGCATAAAACGTTCGTGATGCATGAACATGAGAACTCCTAACTCATCAAGCCACAGAATAGTGGATTCATCTGATGGGAAATCATACCATTAAGTCAAACATCAACATAAGTAACAGACAGTAGCTTAAATAACTTCTAATCATCGTATCGGTTTCTACCTAGCATCCTTGTGATGTAGGGCCCTAATGGCCAGAAATCTTACACATTCACTTACCTGGTTTTCTTAGCAACTTGAACTCCTTTTCTTCGAACTTCTTCACCTAAAATATTTCACATCACAGTAGTTAAAACAAAACCCTAAAAGTTCCAATCACAAGTCATCCTAGAATCTAATAACTAAAGTCATTCCCGAATCCCCTAGTCTAGTTCTCTGTGTGCTGTCAGAAATCCAAAACCAAAACAGCTAGGTCCAACTAACGATTAATCAGGGTCAGTTATATTAAATGTCTAGAATCAATTCGGAAATGACATTACAAAAATCCAGGTTATAAATGTTGCTATTGCTACTCGGCTATTGGAGAAACCAAACTCCAACACCAAGCTGAAAAATAGAGTTTAACAACTAACTGACAACTATATTGTCTAATCCATACCTCGAGCGTAGAGTATTCGAGAAATGGAAAGGGAACCGATCGTCGAAGGAAGGATTACTGGCAGGCAGAGAGCGAGAGCTCGGGAGAGGGAAATCGCTGAAAGGAGAAAGTGTCGGCTACAGTGGTATTGGTGAGATTCAAAAACTTTCCATCTCCTTTATATATCGATCACAGCCCACCCTAATTTCAATTTTTCCACTCAACCTAGTTCACACAATTTGGAACAAATCTTGGTATTAAATTTAAATCAAAAGGTCCAAAAATAAGGGTGACAGTTAATTCCGTTAAGAAAATCATCTGACTGAAAATGTCGGGTGTTACAAGATGCCACGTGAATAACAAGGTATGTAGTTTAATAATTGATAGTGGGAGTTGTACCAACGTTGCTAGCACTTTATTAGGAGAAAAATTGAACTTGGAAACCGTTAAGCATCCTAGGCCATACAAGCTACAATGGTTGAGTGATTGTGGAGAAGTGAAAGTAACTAAGCAAGTGAAGGTTGGATTCGCAATTGGAAAGTATAAAGATGAGATTCTTTGCGATGTAGTACCCATGCAAGCTACACATATCCTTTTGAGGAGACCATGGCAATTCGATAGAAACATCAAGTACAATGGTTTCAAGAATAAGTACTCCTTTGATCAAAATGGTCGGAAGATAATTCTCAAACCACTAAAACCGTGGGAGTACTCCTTTGACCACGGCAATTCGATAGAAACGTCAAGTACAATGGTTTCAAGAATGAGTACTCCTTTGATCAAAATGGTCGGAAGATAATTCTCAAACCACTAAAATCGTGGGAGGCTAGTAAGGATCAAGATAGGATCGCAAAAGAATTCAAAAAGAGAGAAAAGTCATTGAGTGAGCAAAAACATAAAAAAGAAGAGAATAAAGTGAGTGAAAAGAAGAGTGAAAGAGAGAAAAAAGAGTGCAAAGAGAGAAAAAATGAGAGTGAGAGAAAACGAGAGGAGAGTGGGAGAATAAGTGGAATGGCAAGAAAAAGTGAGATTAAAAGTCTGTATTGTTGTACAAAGATGTTTATCTTGCGACTAGTGAGCTAACTCAATCTATTCCGAGTGTTATTTCTTCTCTTATGTAGGAATTTGAGGATGTGTTTCCTGAAGAATTACCGAGAGGGTTGCCTCCTTTGAGAGGGATTGAACATCAAATAAATTTCATGCCGAGAGCATCAATTCCTAATCGACCGACATATCGAGCTAATCCCGAAGAAACTAAGGAAATTCAAAAGCAGGTGGATGAACTAGTGGAGAAAGGATTTGTAAAAGAGAGCCTTAGTCCATGCTCAGTTCCCGTCATCTTAGTTCCGAAGAAAAATGGAACTTGGCGAATGTGTGTTGATTGTCGAGCTATTAACAAGATCACGGTAAAGTATCGACACTGTAATACCCCGCTTTACGGAATATTATTATTTTAATATAAGTGGCATTTTTGTAAATATGCTAAATCAGGTCCGTTTTACGAAAAGAAAGCGTTATTAGGATCCTATCGATTTATTGGAATTTTAAGGAAATTACGAGAATTTTCGGAGTAACAACGCTATATTTCGATTAATTACGTTTCTCGTAATATAATTTTAGTAAAAATAGTAAACGAGGTCCGATTCACGAACGGACAGTTTTAATAGAACCCAGATAATAAGTTGGATTTATCGGCGAAATAAGAAATTCGAAATAGTTGAAAACACGAGAGGTAGTGACGTTCAATAAAATAAAGTATTATTATTATTATTATTATTATTATTATTATTATTATTATTATTAAAATAAAAATAAAAATAAACAATAGAAATCGACAGAATAGCCGAGGCTATTCTGTCGAGCCCGAGCCCGAGCGCGAAGGGAGAGGAGAGGAGAGGGAGACGACGGCGACCGACGGCCGGTTCATCGGCGTTCTCCGACGTTCTCCGGCCAGACAATGGCGGCGTGGGGCTCCGGCCCGTTTCCGCGCACGAACCGACGGTATGGCCGGTTTTCTCCCTGTTTTCGGTTCGATTTAGGGCCGTGAAGAACGAGCTCGATTGAGCTCTGATTTCCGGCGGCTTTTGGCCGTTCTTGGCGTCAAATGACCGGGCTTAGGCCGGCGAAGGTCGCCTGGCCGTGTTGTGCTCGAATTGAGCAAAAAATCAGAATGCCCTAATTTGGCATTTCGGGTTTCGTGTGTGTATCCTTGAAATTTTGATTAGTTTAGGCTAATTGGGGCTAATTGTGGTCGATTGGTGAAGAAATTGATGAGAATCGATGGAAAACCGAAATTGGTGAAATTCCCGGTTTAGGGCAGATTCGGGTTTTTGGATTTTTGACCTAGTTAGAGTTGTTTGTTTTAAAATTCCTTTTGGCAGATTAAAATAGGTTATTAGAGGAGTACGTGGCCGCTGGAATCGTTTGATTCCAACATCCGACGCAAAAGTTACGCGCGCTCGAAGTTTCGGGTCAGTTTTATCAAACCCGAATTAGTGGCCCGTTTAGTTAGGTTTTGGTTTGATTAGGCTAGAAATAGTAGTTTGAGAGTAAATTGGTGAATGTAAGCTTGATTTAATGAAACTTGGATGTTTGTCATAGGTCAAGCCATAGGTGACGAGATATGCCAAAACCAGCGAACTACGGACGACAGGTAGGTTCTCGTGATCTTCTTTGGCCGATTGGCCTACACCGTACGTCGAATGTTGTCTCGAGGAATTTTGGTGACGTGTTTATTTAATTGTTTTGGATGGGTAGTTAGGTTTATTGTTTTATAGATTATGTTCTTTATCGTTTTGATGGTATGCTCGGTAGTAGGTTTATTGTTTTATAGATTATGTTCTTTATCGTTTTGATGGTATGCTCGGTAGTTAGGTTTATTGTTTTATAGAATATGTGTCTTATCGTTTTGATGGTATGCTCGTTATGTATGTTTGTGTTACGTTATAGTTCATGCATCATGGTTTTCAAATAAGCATAGTTTTCATGAAAAGAGGTGTGGCCAGAAGGTGGGGCTATTGATCTACTGTGAAGGCACGACAGGGGCTTGTCACAGTACCACATTGTTTTTAAGAAAATGAATTTCTGCATAGTTTTCATGAAAAGAGGTGTGGCCAGAAGGTGGGGCTATTGATCTACTGTGGAGGCACGACAGGGGCTTGTCACAGTACCACACCGGTGTGGCCAGAAGGTGGGGCTATTGATCTACTGTGGGGGCACGACAGGGGCTTGTCACAGTACCACACTATTATAAAGAAAATGAATTTCCACGTTGCATTAGCATGCATTAGCATTTACGAAACTTGCTGAGCCTTTAGCTCATAGATTGTCTGTATGGTGTAGGTGATCCTGACGTAGGTGAGGACGAGATCCTTCCACCTGAGGAGCGATGCAGTTGACGGAGGATGGCTCGCGGGGTGTGCTGGCGCAGTCGATGCTTAACCGACCCGTGGGGATTTACGTATGTATTTTGAGGGTATTGAGATATTCTGGGTGAATGATGGATTAGTTAGATAAATTTGTATAGTCGAACATATTAGGATGTTTGGTTCTAGTTAGGTGTTAGATTTTTATGTTGATATTTCAAATGTTTTGTTTAAATCATTAATGTAACGTTATGGGAATGTTTTTAGTTTAATTGGTAGTTGGTACGTTTTAGGGTGTTTGATTCTGTTTAGTTGATAGATTTGTTTTATAAAACGTTTGTTAAGGTTTTTATTTGGATTTTTTGAACTGCTTGGTGATTTTGTAAACAGGAGGATATGTCACACTTTTAAACGGAACCATGCAGTTTGTTTTCGTGAAAATATACTTCATTTTAATCATGTTTAGAGTCGGATTTGGGCAGAGTTACGAGAACGTATGAATGTTTGGAAAGTTTATGTAAAATGTACAATTGAAATGGAGATAGAAATGATATTGTGAAGAAGTTATAAGTTGATAAATTGAGGAATGATAGAAGGTCGAGTGGTTTTAAGTAAACTGTTTTTGTATGATAAATGAAATTTTCTTTAAAGGTTTTCGAGGGTGTTTTAATTGATTTAGAGGCTTAAAAAGAAAAATTCCGTACGGGAAATTAGAAATAGTTTGAGGGTCGTTACAGTTATGGTATCAGAGCCCCCGGGTTTTAAAATCGGTTCTGTAGACTGCTCGACTGCACAGCCACTACGCGGACATTCTTCATCAACTGTAAGTATGTGTATAGTTTTATTTAATTACTGTTTCTTAGAGTGTTTGTTTAAACATTTTTATAGGAGTTATTTATAAATATGTTGCGTCAAGGGAATGATCGAGACGACTGAGACGATACGATAGATCACCATAAGGACTTGACCGTAATAATGTTGCGATAGATCGGAGTAGGTTGGGAAATAAAGGAAAAAGGGAATAATAGGAGATGAGTAAGAAAGACTCTTTGGAGAATTTCGACGAGAAGACGGTAGGTTAAATACAGGACGACGTAGGCCTATAGAAAGAGAGTTATGCGTTAATAGGACTAGCTTGACTTAATCACGAAAATGGTGCACTTAGAATTCAAGTTACTATTAGAGGGGTGTATTTTATGAGACCTAAGATTTAAAGAAATGGAAATTTACCCCAGTTGACGAACCTTTGGAGCTTTAGAGTATGGCGAATCAGAGAGGGGTTTAAAACTTAGATGTTTTGAAACTTAGGTATAAACATATCGAAGGATGCTCTAAATTGCAAAGGTGTAAATAGTACGCATAAGCAGATAAAAATTATAGTTGAGCCTTGTAGATCGTAGAGCTATGCGAAGCTTGAAATACCTAGATGAATAGGTGAAAACGATATTCAAGAATTGGAGTTTAGATTTAATTATTGAGGGGATAAACAATGAAAGGTTAAAGTCATACGAAAGGTAATACTCATGATACAAAGTTTGACCGATCTTCAGGAGATAAGTATCGACTGGAAAGACTAATCAATTAAGGGCGATTGTTAATTCACGGAAAGATTACGGCCGACATACTATAAAGGGAGACCTAGTGAAGTTAAGGGCGATCAAGGAGTGGTAAACACGTCAGACGATTAGTGTTGCTTGATTAGATTTATAGAAAATGAACCCTAGTTGATGAAACTCAAACCCTTAAAGTTTTGAAGTGTAAGAAATTAAGGGGTAATTTAAGATAAAATGTAGAATGCATTTGGAGATGTTTTAGGTTCTCGAGGTATACTAAGTGCAATTAAGCAAGTAAGAAGATTTAGTAAGGACTTGTATACCCTGGATCCGTGAAAAAAAAGGTTGAAGTATCTAGATAAGAAAATCATATTCCAGAGCTTACCTAGTGTATTGTGGATAGGATATGTGTAACGCCCCGAACCCGCCCCGGGCCCGGTGCGTCACGCTACAAACAATTCCCGTGTTTAAACGTCGTTTAAAATAATTTTCGTAAAATATTCGGCTCGGTTTTGTAAAATTCCCGGCTCGATGTTCGGGTTTTTCGAACCCTCAATTTTTCTTGGAAAGCGTGTCTAAAATACTTGGAAATACGTTGGAAAAATGTCGGGTTAAAACGGGTTGGAAATATTAGAGAAAACGAAATTTTTAAAAAAAATTAGGGGGAGGGGCGCTGCTGGGCGCTGGGCGCGCCCAGGCTGCTCGGCGTGCGCGCCACGCGCGCGCTGCACGCTGCGCTACGCGCGCGGCACTCGCCGCACGCGCTTGCGCGTGCGCGCGCTGGGGCGCACCAGCGCGCCCCATTTTTTTGTCACCTCGACCGATCGTGGCTAAATGCCCGATCGGTCGGGCCTTCTCGGGTTTTCTTCACCCAGAAACTTCCCGACCGCGACCGGTCGTGCCCCGGGCCCGACCAATCGGGCCGGCTCGGGTTTTTCACCCCTGAAAACACTTAAAAACGCCCAAAACTTCCCATTTTAACCCCACTTCACCTTCCTTCACATTTCTACATTTTTCTACATCCCTGACACCTCCAAAAATTCTGAAAATTTAGACATACCTTCCCGACACCTAAATCTTCGAGTCCCGTAAAAATCTCGGAAAACCGACTTAAAACGAATAAATACAAAAATAACGAACACGACCCGACGTTAGTTATTTTAAAATCAAAACGGGCAATATAACGCCTAAACTTTAAATACCCAAGACCTGAAATAAATCACAGAAATATACCATTTCAATCCCCAAACACGAACAACCATCACGAAAATAGTTTCAACCAAAACGACACACAAAATAAAATCATTTACAACAAAACTGTACAACCGACACTAAAACGTTTATAACCAACCGTTCACCATTTGTTCTACCTTACTCCCAACATTCAAAACATTACAAACACTAAACAACCGTCTATCAAAATGTTCACCTCCCACATTACCCGACGAACAGTGGTCCAGACGCCCCGACAATGACCCGCACCGGCGGACTCCGTACTCCTCCGACTGCGGGCTAATCCTGAGCTGTCTCATCGACCTCACCTGTAAACAAATCGTCACCTACACCACAGAACACACAAAAGGTAAGCCTAACGCTTAGCAAGTAGGGAAATAATGCACAACGACACGCTAAATGCTCGACTCAATCCTAACATGCAGTTTCTACACCCTCAGTTGCTTTCTTTTCGTTTCAATTGCATTTTTATCTTTCACTTCCGTGTGAATCAAGTAGGCACACGCCCCCACACAGTCCAGGACGGCCACACCTTGATCCATGGAGCTAGACCGGAGGCACACATCCCAACACAGTCCAGGACGGCCAACACGAATCTCCCCCAATCGATCGTAGAATCCTCATTGTGCCCTCACGCACGAACAGGTCGAGGCATTCATACTCACGATTCATTATGTACATTAGCATAGCATCTCGAATAGAATCCTTCGCGGGGTGCTCAACGAGCCACTAGCCCGACGAAGCTATTCTACTCCGAGACCACGTTGCAATCAATTCTTATCCTTTCATTTCATTCGCACCGCTCAAGCATGCAAAACACGTAGTTCGTAGTTTAGAAAACAATGATGCATGAAACACGATGCATGACACAAAACAAAACAAGCAAACAAACAATCATTCCCTACCGTTCTATGGTGTAGGCCCGAAGGCAACAAACAAGCACTCAACTACTTACCTGGTTGCTCCAAACACTTTCCGTCACTTCGTCCGATCAAATCACACGCTCGATTATCTAACAAATAACGAAAACTTAATTAGTCACAAACTAAAGAATTCTAAAAACTCAACTCACTTAAACTAACTCTTACTTTTAACCTAACTAACCAACAATCTCACACTTAAATACCTAAACCCGATTTTCACCCATAAATTGACCGTCTAACTTCAAACGGTCGTAACTCCCTCATTTTTCAACGGATTTCGACGTGCCACCCCAACTCGGAAACCTCTACACGTCTACTATCCATTGAATCACTCAAATCAACCAATAAAATACTTTGGTCAGCCCGAAATTCCCAAAAACAGAATCGGGTATATAGATGTTCTTCAACCTATTTTGTGTAACACTCTTTCAATCTTCCATCTAACCCCTCTAACAACCTAAATCACTCCATTCAACAACTAAACTACCAAAATAGGAGGGAAATCTAACATTTAAACTAAATTTTTCGGAATCCCTAACCTAGGGTTTTCCAACATTCTCCAAACTCAACCAAAATACCTAAAAACACTTCTAAACTTCATCTAAATGTACACAAACCAAAACTCAAGTGAAATTACCTTGAAAAGTCTTCAATAGATGAAGAAAGAAGAAAGGGGATCGATGGCTATGGAGGAGAAGAGAGAAGCACGATGAAGATGAAAAAAAAAAGAATGAAAACCTAACTTTAAACCTTAACTTTCATTTACTTTTAACTTTCCTCCATTTAACTTTTTAAATTTGCAAAACCACCCACACCTTCACTCCTTTGCCTTCCAACGCCAAGCCACACCAAACAACCACTTTTCCATCCATTAAATGCTTACTTCTTATTGGTTGCTTTCCATTTGACTTTTCAACAACCATCCTCCAATCACAAAGTGTTTTGACTTGTCAAACCCTCAAATTCTAATACACTTCAATGCACACCTTACACTTGCATAACTAACCTATCCTAACACGTCAAAGCTAAGGTTACGCACGTATTAGGAAATTCCCGGGTGTTACAATATGAGTGTGACCATTATGGTTGTGGTGTAGAAAGATGTAACAGATTAATACAAGTCGCGGACGTAAGATTTAAGTGATCGGATAGGAGTGGTCGTATCGACCGATATGGAGGCAAAGAATAAGGAGATTTACTCCGAGTTGGAAAGTTATTAAATCCCGAAACGTTAAAGAATTGAAGTCATGTGCATGGTGATACTCTAGATACCGAAGTTTGCTGTTCTCTAGGAAATGAGTACCGCCAAAGACACCTTAGAAGACTAATCCACAAAGGAAGATATTAATCTGTGAGAAGATTACAATCGACTTATTAGGTGGGAGGTCTAGCAAAGTTAAAAATAATCGACGAGTTGTGGACATGTCAGGCAGTTAGGGTTGCTTGATTGGATTATGAAGCAAAAGATATAGGAGTTAAGTTGTGAATCTATAGTTGGTACAATTTAAGTTAGGAGCCGCAAACATGAGGCCATCTTCAGGATGAAGGTAGAAGCATTAGTGTTTGAGGAACTAGGAAGGTTATCATTATAGAAGAGGTGTTTTAAATTATTGGAGAATAAAAATGGTAGGATTTGAGGACTCAAGGAGAATTGGAATAAGGGCGTAAACTTACCTACAACAAGTTCGCAAACAAAAAAAAATTGTTAGGCAAGTTATTGTAAAGAAGACAAGTAGAATATTTAGAACCTGACTAGAAGGAATAAAAGATAGTAGGCTAGTTAGTGAGCTTTAAAGAGAAAAGGGGTAAGAATTGAGAACTTAGGTAGGTTCTCGTGATCTTCTTTGGCCGATTGGCCTACACCGTACGTCGAATGTTGTCTCGAGGAATTTTGGTGACGTGTTTATTTAATTGTTTTGGATGGGTAGTTAGGTTTATTGTTTTATAGATTATGTTCTTTATCGTTTTGATGGTATGCTCGGTAGTAGGTTTATTGTTTTATAGATTATGTTCTTTATCGTTTTGATGGTATGCTCGGTAGTTAGGTTTATTGTTTTATAGAATATGTGTCTTATCGTTTTGATGGTATGCTCGTTATGTATGTTTGTGTTACGTTATAGTTTATGCATCATGGTTTTCAAATAAGCATAGTTTTCATGAAAAGAGGTGTGGCCAGAAGGTGGGGCTATTGATCTACTGTGAAGGCACGACAGGGGCTTGTCACAGTACCACATCGTTTTTAAGAAAATGAATTTCTGCATAGTTTTCATGAAAAGAGGTGTGGTGTGGCCAGAAGGTGGGGCTATTGATCTACTGTGGAGGCACGACAGGGGCTTGTCACAGTACCACACCGGTGTGGCCAGAAGGTGGGGCTATTGATCTACTGTGGGGGCACGACAGGGGCTTGTCACAGTACCACACTATTATAAAGAAAATGAATTTCCACGTTGCATTAGCATGCATTAGCATTTACGAAACTTGCTGAGCCTTTAGCTCATAGATTGTCTGTATGGTGTAGGTGATCCTGACGTAGGTGAGGACGAGATCCTTCCACCTGAGGAGCGATGCAGTTGACGGAGGATGGCTCGCGGGGTGTGCTGGCGCAGTCGATGCTTAACCGACCCGTGGGGATTTACGTATGTATTTTGAGGGTATTAAGATATTCTGGGTGAATGATGGATTAGTTAGATAAATTTGTATAGTCGAACATATTAGGATGTTTGGTTCTGGTTAGGTGTTAGATTTTTATGTTGATGTTTCAAATGTTTTGTTTAAATCATTAATTTAACGTTATGGGAATGTTTTTAGTTTAATTGGTAGTTGGTACGTTTTATGGTGTTTGATTCTGTTTAGTTGATAGATTTGTTTTATAAAACGTTTGTTAAGGTTTTTATTTGGATTTTTTGAACTGCTTGGTGATTTTGTAAACAGGAGGATATGTCACACTTTTAAACGGAACCATGCAGTTTGTTTTCGTGAAAATGTACTTCATTTTAATCATGTTTAGAGTCGGATTTGGGCAGAGTTACGAGAACGTATGATGTTTGGAAAGTTTATGTAAAATGTACAATTGAAATGGAGATAGAAATGATATTGTGAAGAAGTTATAAGTTGATAAATTGAGGAATGATAGAAGGTCGAGTGGTTTTAAGTAAACTGTTTTTGTATGATAAATGAAATTTTCTTTAAAGATTTTCGAGGGTGTTTTAATTGATTTAGAGGCTTAAAAAGAAAAATTTCGTACGGGAAATTAGAAATAGTTTGAGGGTCGTTACAGACACCCTACTAGATTAGATGATATGCTTGATGAGTTACATGGTGCATGCTTATTTTCAAAAATTGATCTAAAGAATGGATATTATCAAATTCGCATGAAAGAGGGAGATGAATGGAAAACTGCCTTTAAAACTAAATATGGTCTTTATGAGTGGTTAGTAATGCCATTTGGTTTGTCTAATGCACCAAGTACTTTTATGAGATTGATGAATCATGTGTTAAGATCTTATATTGGCAAGTTTGTTGTTGTGTACTTTGATGATATCTTGGTTTATAGTAAAACTCAAGATACACATGTTAAACACTTGAATTCAGTTTTTAATGCTTTAAGAGAAAATCAACTATACGCTAACTTAAAGAAGTGCACCTTTTGCATGGATTCGGTAGTGTTTCTTGGTTTTGTAGTTAGTTCAAGTGGAGTATCGGTGGATGAAGAAAAAGTTAAGGCAATTAAGGAATGGCCCAGACCAAATAATGCCAATGAAGTAAGAAGTTTTCATGGATTAGTAAACTTTTACAGGAGGTTTGTTAAAGATTTTAGCACCATTGTGGCTCCCTTAAATGATCTTGTAAAGAAGAATGTTGAATTTAAGTGGACTGAAATACATGAACAAGCTTTTAATCTCCTAAAAGGTAAACTTACTAATGCACCATTACTTGTTTTACCTAATTTTGATAAAGCTTTTGAGATTGAATGTGATGCATCGAGAAAAAGTATTGGTGGTGTTTTAATGCAGGATTCCAAGCCTATTGCTTACTTTAGCGAGAAGCTTAATGGAGCGGCTTTAAACTACCCCACATATGACAAGGAATTGTATGCCTTAGTTCGCGCACTTCAAACATGGCAACATTATTTGTGGCCAAAAGAATTTATTATTCATTGCGATCATGAGAGTTTGAAGCACTTGAAGTCGCAAGGAAAACTACACAAAAGGCACGCAAAATGGATGGAATTCATTGAAATATTTCCATACGTGATTAAATATAAAAAAGTTAAGGAAAATATAGTGGCCAATGCATTGTCTCGAAGGGATGTACTCATAACCTCCTTACAATCTAAATTGCTTGGATTTGAACTTGTTAAAGAATTATATGTAGTAGATTTAAATTTTAGTGAAATTTAAAAATTATGTGAAAAAGTTGCATATGATAATTATTATAGGCATGACGGTTATCTATTTAAGAAAGATAAGCTTTGTATTCCTAAGTGTTCTTTGAGAGAATTGTTTGTTAGAGAAACTCATGGAGGTGGATTAATGGGACATTTTGGAGTAAGCAAAACTTTAGATGTTTTATGTGAGCATTTTTATTGGCCTAAGATGAAACATGATGTGCAATTAATTTGTAATAAATGTATTGAATGTAGAAAAGCTAAATCAAAAATCAAACCACATGGAATGTATACTCCTCTCCCAATACCTACTCAACCTTGGATTGATATTTCTATGGATTTTGTTATAGGTTTGCCGAGAACTCAAAGTGGAAAGGATATTATTTTTGTTGTTGTTGATAGGTTTAGTAAGATGACACATTTTATTACATGTTCGAAAACTAATGATGCTACACATGTTGCGGATTTATTCTTTAAAGAGATTGTGCGGTTACATGGCTTACCTAAAACTATTGTGAGTGATCGAGATGTTAAGTTTTTGAGACACTTTTGGAGAACTCTGTGGAATAAGTTAGGCACTAAACTTTTATTCTCAACCGTAGTACACCCTCAACCGGATGGACAAATCGAGGTAGTAAATAGAACACTTTCTACTTTGTTGAGAGCTATTATTTCTAAGAACTTAAAACAATGGGAAAAGTATTAACCACATGTTGAGTTTGCATATAATAGGGTTGTTCATTCTACTACATCTTATTCACCATTTGAAATTGTTTATGGTTTTAATCCTATAACTCCAATGGATATGTTACCTTTGCCAACTAACGAGTTTGTTAATTTTGATGGAAAGAAAAGAGCCGAATTTGTTAGGGAACTACATGCAAGGGTAAGGGAAAACATTGAGAAAAAGAATGAACATTATGCAAGACAAGTAAACAAGCATCGAGTGAAAGGTATTTTTGAACCTGGAGATTGGGTTTGGATTCACTTAAGGAAAGAAAGATTTGCCAACAAAAGAAAGAACAAGTTGCAACCTCTAGGAGATGGACCCTTCCAAGTGTTAGAACGCATCAATTACAATGCTTACAAAATTGATTTACTTAGTGAATATTGTAATGTAAGTGCTACTTTTAATATTTCTGACTTATCTTTATATGATGCAGGGGATTCGAGGACGAATCTTTTCGAGGAAAGGGGGAATGATGTGAATCAGAGTGCAACCAACTTCAAGCCCAAAGTTAAAGATCCATGTCAAGATATTGGAGGCCCAATGACAAGATCAAGAAAATGCAAGAAGTCATAAATGGATTGGTTATAGAAATCCAAGAGAAAGATTCTTTCCAACACGAGCTGAAATTAATAAATTTGTTAAGTATTGAAGAGGATGTTTGGAAAGAAAAGAAGGCCGAAGATACTTGAAAACTACCCAAAGATTAGTGGCAAGAGAGAAGGAAGCACAACAACAAAATAAATTTGGCAAGCAATTATTTCCTAATTATAGTTTTAGAAAGTTTCTTAATTATAGTTTTAGAAAGTTTCTTAATTATAGTTTTAGAAAGCTTTCCTAATCATAGATTTAGAAAGTTTTCCTAATTATAGCGTTAGAAAGTTTCTTAATTATAGTTTTAGAAAGTTTCTTAATTATAGTTTTAGAAAGCTTTCCTAATCATAAATTTAGAAAGCTTTCCTAATTATTGTTTTAGAAAGTTTCCTAATTATCGTTTTAGTAATATTTCCGAATTACTTTTATGATATTTTGTAGCCTATTTAAAGGCATAGGCGCTTCAACATTATTAAGCAATATACATAATTTTGAGTTACTCTTTGTGAGAATTTTCTCTTTGGTTCTTTGTGAAGAACTAGATCTTCTTCAAGTCAAAACTTGAAAGATCAACTTGATAGCATTGGTTCTAACCACAAGTTCAGTTACGGGTCAAGCTCCTTGTTTGATAACTTTGGTTGCATCGGCAAGGTTCGATTTGGGTCAAGTTCCTTATACTTGATTTCAAAGGCGTTCCTGAGTTTCTATTTTGCGTTGTTGAAGGGTCTCGGGTTTCATATACCCGTGGTTCTCATCAGGTTGTTGCTTTGATGGAGTCTCACCAAAACCGAGCGTCTAACGCTAAATGGAAAGTGACGTATGCAATTTTATCTCCATTCTCTACCCCTGCATATCCCAACATGTCCTCCATAGTTCGGATCCACTCCTCAGCTAAAGTGGGGTCCGTAGACTGTCCATTAAATATAGGAGGTTGTAGCCTTTGGAACCTCTCCATACCTTGATGGTTTGGAACGACCACCTCTCGGGCCCTGTGATCCTCACGATTTACCAGTCTCTCGATTTGCTGAGCCTGCCTGTCCATATGTTGAGCCTGACAATCAAGTAAGTCAGTCGACCTGTCTATGGCTTCGTCCCTTGCATCCCTACCTCGTACCATTTTGTCACTCCTATAAAAGTTAAAACAAGTAATCCTAAGAAATCGAAATAAAAAAAAGCATTTAAACGTACTTACAGTTGAGGAAGCTTGTTCGTGTAGTGGTTTGCGTAGTCGAGCAGTCTACAGAACCGATTTTAAAACCCGGGGGCTCTGATACCATAATTGTAGTGACCCTAAAACTGTACCCTTATTTTCCCGTATTATTTTTTTTATCCTTATAAACCTCGTAACCTAAGAGTGGAATTTAAATCGTAGACTAAAATGTTGAAATCGTTCGAAACTATTTCAAAACCATTTGAATAAAACTTAAAACAGTTTATAAAATAATTAAAAACATCGGCCACCAATCGAGGGGCAAAAGGGACAATCGTCCCCTAAAATGCAGGGGCGATCGATCGCCCCCTTGGCAGGAGATCGATCACCAACCATGAAAATGGAGGGGCGATCGTTCGCCCCTCACACCGACGATCGATCGCCCTGCGATCGATCGCCCATCCTTTGGGCAATCGATCGCCACACTCTCTAGATTTTTCCAGAGAGTGGCGACCTTAGTTGCCGATCAATCTCCTCCTCAGGCGATTGATCAACAACCTCCCTGGAATCCAAAATTCCAGGGAGTTTGCCTCTCTCTTTTTCTTTCTTCCCCTGCATATACGTACACCTAACTTCAAATTTCTTCCTCAATTATCACTAAGACACTTAACATAAACTCATTCATAACTTCACTAATTTTACCTTTCATCAAATCACCAAATAAACAACCCGAAACATATCATAAAACGTGTTTAATAACATAGTAAACTTTTGTAAAAACGAACTGCGTGGTTCCGTTTGAAAACTAATCAAATTCCTACGAAATTGAAACACCAAACAATTCTCGTGAATAATTCGCAAAACGAGCTTTTCCAAAACATCAAAACATTTGTACGTCTACTATCTAGAACCAAACATCCTAAAATGTTTTATTTGTACAATTTCTCCTACGCAAATCCTCAAAATACCTAACCATTACCCCACGGGTCAAAAGCGCCTCAACTACCCCAACACACTCCCACGGGCACCCTTCTTCAACCTGCGTGTCCATCTAGCGGAGGAATGTCTTCCTCACCTGTTTCGATTTCACCTACACCATAACGACACCTATGAGAATAAATCTCAGTAAGTTCCATAAATGCTAATGCATGAATATGTATATGCAATTTTCGTTAATTCAGTCCATTCATTTCGTATCAGTCGTCTTAGTCGTCTCATTTCATTCGTCTTAGTCGTCTCTGTAACACCCAGTTTTATCAAACTAATTCTCTATTCTTTTAAATTAATGGATGACTAGGCAAGGGCAATTAGAAATTTTAAGTGGATAACCTATTTAAGGAAAGAGGGTTGGGTTTAATGCACTGTAGCCGCCACCATTTCATACTTTTTCTCTTCGTGTTTTCAACTCGAGTAGCAGAGCTCACTAGGCGATTTTCCTTGCTCGATTCTCTTTCAACCTAAGTAAGTTTTCCTCATTCTCTTGCATTTTAGCAGTTAGATAACCGAGGGAGTACAATGTGAGGATTTCAAGGATGCTGTTGATGAGAGTAGGTTCGGGTTCTTGGGGAATAAATGGGAATGTGCAAGCAGTAGAGTTCCAAACTAGTTTCCTTGTTCTTCTGGTTAATTTTTGGTAAAGTTTAGCGAAGGTTTGATTATTGTTCTGTTATGAACTTAGGTGAGCGAGCTTCTAAGGTAGCTTACAGCTGAGCAATTTTCAGGAGACCAGGTAAGTAAAGTTTGCTTGTGCCTTCGGGCCTACATCACAAAACAGTAGGATTATGTGTGTTTGAATGTTTGTATGTCATGCATCATATTTTGAAAATTTATGCGAAAATGAATTTACATGAAATGGCACGGTAAGGAATGAGCAGACTGTAACAGTTGTTAAGGGAACTAATCTGCCCCTTAACCAAGAGAGAGGATGTATGACTTTGGGGGAAATGATCCAAACCCCAATTTCACAGGTGGATCAAATCAGTTTGTTAAGGGAACTAATCCGCCCATTAATCAAGAGAGAAGATGTATGACTTTGGGAGAAGTGATCCAACTCCCAATTTCACAGGGGGATCAGATCAGAAACGATGCATAAGCAACTGAGATGAGAAAGTAGAAACTGCATATTTAGGAATTTATGTTTCAGCATTACATTTCATTACTGCTTTACTTACTTAGCATTAGGCTAATAGATGAGTTTTGTGATGTAGGTGAAGAAGTGTCAACAGGTGTGTTCACTGAGTTTGCTGAGGACTAGTCTGGTTGGAGGAGTGCATCTATGTAACAATCTGGCAACTGATGGGGCGGTTAAACTGGTGTCAGTGGACGAGAAGGTTCAGTAAACTATGATTCGATTTAAGTATGTTGTGAGTTTCCATGACAGGGGTAGTTTTGATGTTTGAACTCAATTTTAGACTCTTTCTGAGAATGATACTCTGTTGGTTTTAATCATGGTCCTTACCAAAACTTTGGAGTAGTACACGGATTTATGTAGTTTTGAACGGTGTTAGGAAAATGCTCAAGTTCTTTTGGTAGTCAGAGTTTTCTTTGTTTATAGTGAAATTGTTGCTATGCTGTTGTTCTGTTGTCTATCGGATGATGTTTTCAGTAAAGCCATCGGATGATGTCTTCAGTAAAGTCATCGGATGATGTCTTCAGTGGAAGCCATCGGAAGATATAAGTAGAAAATTTGTCGTTTTGTAACCGGATGATGTTGAGTGTTTTATCCATCGGATGAAGAAGGTAAAAGTCTTTTGTCGTTTTGTAACCGGATGATGTTGAGTGTTTTATCCATATGATGATGAAGGTAAAAGTCTTTTGTCGTTTTGTAACCGGATGATGTCGAGTATTTCACCTACCGGAAGACGTGAGTAAAAGATTTGTCATCTTGTGATCGGCAGAGGCTGGATGAACGAATCATCCGGCTGACGTCATCGGTAGATGCGAGTAGCAAACTTGTCATTTTGCGATCGGCTGAAGCTAGAAGAATGACTCCTCCGGCTGACGTCATCGGTGGAAGCCTTCGATTTTATTTCTGCCCTTTTTGTTGACTTTGTCTAGCGGCAGATGCGTTTGACTTTTACAATTTCACGTTTCCACGCTTAAGTCTTGGTCGAACCAATTCCTACTATTTCAATTGATATTTCCAAATATTGATTTACAACCCCGTTTAATCTCTGCTTGTTTTCAAATGACTTTCCGCTGTGAAATTTTAACGATGTGGTTTCAGTGAACATTGAGTTTTGACTTTCTAGTTAAATTTTAAGTTTTGTCCAAATTTCCTAGTTATGTTCGGGTTTATGAGTAACGAACTGAGTTTAGAATAACTCGGGGCGTTACAGTGTGGTATCAGAGACATTCAGTTAAACCGTTCAAAAGATTACTCATCAGTGCCAGTCGTCGCATGGGAGTACTCCAACAACTGTAAGTGTTCATGTTAACCTTAGTTATTAGATGTTTATGAAAGTAGTTAACCCTGTGCAGGAATTTAGTATAATGGCCAGACGCCCAGGGAGACCTAGAGTGCCAGGGGAAATGCCAAATTTGAGAGGTGAGGAGGAGCCTAGTGTGATTAGGCAGCTGACATAATTGGTGCGTTAGCAAACAAACCTAGTGCGTCAGCAAACAAACCTAGTGCGTCAGCAGTCCAATCAATTAGGAGTGCTGTTAAACCGAGAGGTGCAGGGAAGTGCCCACTCGAGTTCTAGCAATGAACATTCTAGAGATAGATTTCGGAGACTAAGACCACCCACGTTTGATGGACAGTCATCTGATCCGGTTATTGCTGAAGGGTGGCTTAGGAAGATTGAAAGTATGTTTAGGTGCGCCAACATTGGAGAAGGAGACAAGGTCACGTTGGCAACATTTCACTTGGCTGGTGAAGCTCAACTCTGGTGGGAAACAATAGAGACCACCACTGATGTCTTGGCGATGCCTTGGTCGCAATTCAAAGACATTTTCTACGAGAAGTATTTCAACAGTACTGTCCAAACTGCAAAGAAGTTGGAATTTCTAAACTTGAAGCAGACAGGATCTGTGGCCGAGTACAGTATGCAGTTCGAGTCCTTGTCCAGGTTTGCTGGACATTTTGCTCACAGGGACGAGGATAAGGTGTTCAAATTTGTGCATAGACTGAAGCTAGAAATTTACCGAGGAGTTAAATTTTGTGGTATTAAAGGCTTGTCATTCAGTGAAGTTGTGTCTACTGCTCTGGAAGTGGAAGAAGCTGAAAGGAAGTGTGCTGGACCAAAAGAGGTCCCACAAAAGTCGATCCAGCCACACCATCAAAGGGGAATGAAGAGGCCTAGTGAAGGCCAGAGTAGCCAAGGAATAGGAGGGAAGGTACAGAATGTCAGGAAATTTCCCCAGTGTCCCAAGTGCTTGAAGTACCACCCGGGCGAGTGCAGATTGGGCTTTGGAAAGTGTTTCAACTGTGAGGAGGTTGGACACACGATCAAAGAGTGCCCGAAGTCTAGAATCACTAGATGCTACAATTGTAACAAGATCGGCCATATTAGCAGAGACTGCCTAGCTCCTAAGAGTGGCCCTGCTATGGTTAAACCGAGGATATTCTCCATGATGGAGTCGGGCGATGATGAACAGCCAGCTATTGTGTCAGGTACTATATTGGTCAACTCTTTACCCGCTTTTACATTGATAGATTCTGGTGCAACACAGTCATTCATAGCATCTGCATTTGCTGATAAGTTAGATGTAAAGCTTACCCCCACTGAGCATGTGTTTAATGTCGCATTACCCTCGGGTGAACGCATGCACTCTAACCAAGTGATGCTTGATAGTGCTGTATTTGTAGGAAACATGAACCTACCTGCTAACCTCATTATTATGGATATAATGGGATTTGATGTAATCCTAGGAATGGATTGGCTGTTTAAGCATTATGCCACAATCGACTGTAGGACTGGAGTAGTTAGTTTTCAACCCCCTGGTGGTTTGAAACATACCTTCCAAGCTCTAAAGAAGAGTAAGGAAATGTCTGTTATGACCTCTATAAATTGTGGACCTCACCATGCGAAGAGTACTTATGTTTCTTGGCCAGTGTTTTAGATACACAACTAGTAGGAAAAGCAACTCCCCATAATGTCTTAGTTGTCCAAGATTTCCCAGAACTATTCCTAGATGACCTTCCTGTTTTGCCGCCAGATAGAGAAATTGAATTCGTTGTAGATGTTTATCCCGGCGCTGAGCCTGTGTCTAAGAATCCCTATAGATTGGCACCTACGGAGCTTAAAGAATTAAAGAAATAATTGGTGGAATTATTGGATAAGGGGTTCATATGCCCTAGCTTTTCACCGTGGGGTTCACCTGTTCTCTTTGTCAAAAAGAAAGATGGATCGATGCGTATGTGCATTGATTACAAGAAATTGAATAAGTTAACTGTCACGAACAAGTATCCATTACCGAGGATTGATGACCTATTTGACCAACTTCGTGGTGCACGAATTTTCTCTAAGATTGATTTGAGGTTAGGTTACTACCAACTAAAAGTCAAAACCGAAGATATTCCAAAGACTGTCTTTCGCACAAGGTTTGGACACTATGAGTTTCTAGTTATGTCCTTTGGATTGACAAATGCACCGGTAGCCTTCATGGATCTCATGCATAGAGTGTTTCACGAGTATTTAGACAAGTTTTTTATTGTGTTTATAGATGATATTTTAATCTATTCACGTTCTAGAGAAGAACATGCAGAACATTTGAACTTAGTATTGGAGGTGCTAAGGCAGCACCAACTCTATGCCAAGTTTTCCAAATATGAGTTTTGGCTGGACAGAGTTCACTTCCTTGGTCATGTGATCTCTGGTGATGGAATATCTGTCGATCCAGCTAAGGTTCAAGCAGTTAAGGAGTGGCCCCAACCGAAGAATGCTGCAGATATTCGGAGTTTCCTTGGACTTGCAGGATATTACAGGAAGTTTATTGAAGGATTCTCAAAGATTGCAACACCCCTCACTCGGTTAACTAGGAAAAATATGAAGTATGTGTGGACTGAGGATTGTGAACATAGTTTTCAGACCTTGAAACACAAACTGACCAATGCTCCAATTTTGACCCTTCCCGTTGATGATGGTAAATTTAGCATTTACTGTGATGCATCCAAGATTTGACTTGGCTGTGTCTTGATGCAAGAGGGAAAGGTAATAGCTTATGCCTCTAGGCAGTTGAAAACACATGAGAAGAATTACCCTACACATAACTTGGAATTAGCTGCAGTTGTATTCGCACTTAAGATTTGGAGGCACTACCTGTATGGACAGACTTGTGATATATTCTTGGACCATAAAAGTCTGAAATATATCTTTACACAGAAGGAATTAAACATGAGGCAACGTCGATGGTTTGAATTTGTTAAGGATTATGATTTTGAGATTAAATATCATCCCGGCAAAGCAAATGTTGTGGCAGATGCCTTGAGTAGAGTGACAACTTCAGCCTCAGCCTTGATTCTTGATGTACCATTAGCCTTAGAGTCTGAATTCTAAAGGTTTAATTTAGAAGCAGTATCCAGTGTATCAGCTATACTCTCAGCCATAACCTTAAAGCCTACTATTTTGGAGAAAATAAAGGAAGCTCAGACGAATGATGGCGAGTGTAACAAGTACAAGTTAAGCATGGATTCTACGAACAAAACAGATTTTAACTATTCTGCTGATGGAATTCTTAAGTTTAGAAATAGATGGTTTCTCCCTGCCGTTAAAGAACTTCGTGATGAGATTCTTTCTGAAGCACACTCTTCCAGGTTCTCTGTCCACCCTGGGAGTACAAAGATGTACAAGGATCTTAAACAGCATTATTGGTGGCCAAGTATGAAAAGAAGTGTGGCAGAATATGTAAGATCATGTTTGTGTTGTCAGCAGGTTAAAGCTGAGCATCAGAGACCTGCTGGAATGTTACAACCTTTACCAGTTTCCGAATGGAAATGGGAGCAAATAACGATGGACTTTGTGGTAGGATTGCCTTGAACGACTAAAGGGCATGATGCAATTTGGGTGATAGTTGACCGTCTAACCAAATCAGCTCATTTCCTACCAATAAAGGTGACTTACTCGATGGATCAACTTGCTGAATTGTAAGTGCAAGAAATTGTTAGGTTACATGGAGTTCCAAATACCATAGTTTCTTACCGAAACTCTAGATTTACATCTAAGTTTTGGAAGAGTTTGCATCAGGCTATGGGTACACAGCTCAACTTTAGCATAGCCTTTCACCCTCAAACAGATGGACAGTCCGAAAAAACCATCCAAATATTAGAGGATATGCTTCGTGCATGCATATTGGATTTTAAAAGGTTCCTGGAGCAAGTACCTATCCTTAGTAGAATTCTCTTATAATAACAGTTTTCAGGCAACTATTAGTATGGCACCGTATGAAGCAATGTATGTTGAAAGTGCAGATCTCCTTTGTACTGGGACGAAGTTGGTGAAGCACAGTTGCTTGGTCCTGACATTGTACAACAAACTGTTGAGAAGGTTGCCCTCATCAGCCAGAGGATCTTAACAGCTCAAAGCCGGCAGAAAACTTATGCCGACAGAAGACGCAGAGAACTAGAGTTTGAAGTAGGTGATGAAGTTTTCCTCAAGGTATCACCATTTAAAGGAGTTGTGAGATTCGGGAAGAGAGGCAAGTTGAACCCCAGATTTATTGGATCATTCACTATTCTGAAGAGAGTTGGGAGAGCAGCCTATCAGTTGCAGCTACCGGCTTCTATGGAGGGGATAGACAGTGTGTTCCATGTTTCTATGTTGAAGAAGTACATAAGGGATCCGTATCATGTTGTGGAGTAGCAAGGCGTTGAAGTTCATCCTACCCTTACCTATGAGGAGAAACCAGTAAGGATCATGGACTATACAGTGAAGGTATTGCGCAACAAAGAAGTCCCCTTAGTGAAAGTCTCATGGCATAACCAGAACGTAGAGGAGACAACCTGAGAACGTCAGCAAGACATGATGGACAAACATCCAGAATTATTCAGGTACTGAATTTTGAGGATAAAATTCTTTTAAGGAGGGTAGATTGTAACACCCGGTTTTATCAAACTAATTCTCTATTCTTTTAAATTAATAGATGACTAGGCAAGGGCATAAGGGGTAATTAGAAATTTTAAGTGGATAACCTATTTAAGGAAAGAGGGTTGGGTTTAATGCACTGTAGCCGCCACCATTTCATACTTTTCCTCTTCGGGTTTTCAGCTCGAGTAGCAGAGCTCACTAGGCGATTTTCCTTGCTCGATTCTCTTTCAACCTAAGTAAGTTTTCCTCATTCTCTTGCGTTTTAGCAGTTAGATAACCGAGGGAGTACAATGTGAGGATTTCAAAGATGCTGTTGATGAGAGTAGGTTCGGGTTCTTGGGGAATAAATGGGAATGTGCAAGCAGTATAGTTCCAAACTAGTTTCCTTGTTCTTCTGGTTAATTTTTGGTAAAGTTTAGCGAAGGTTTAATTATTGTTCTTTTATGAAGTTAGGTGAGCGAGCTTCTAAGGTAGCTTACAGCCGAGCAATTTTCAGGAGACCAGGTAAGTAAAGTTTGCTTGTGCCTTCGGGCCTACATCACAAAACAGTAGGATTATGTGTGTTTGAATGTTTGTATGTCATGCATCATATTTTGAAAATTTATGCGAAAATGAATTTACATGAAATGACATGGTAAGGAATGAACAAACTGTAATAGTTGCTAAGGGAACTAATCTGCCCCTTAACCAAGAGAGAGGATGTATGACTTTGGGGAAAATGATCCAAACCCTAATTTCACGGGGGGATCAGATCAGTTTGTTAAGGGAACTAATCCGCCCCTTAATCAAGAGAGAGGATGTATGACTTTGGGAGAAATGATCCAACTTCCAATTTCACAGGGGGATCAGATCAGAAACGATGCATAAGCAACTGAGATGAGAAAGTAGAAACTGCATATTTAGGAATTTATGTTTCAGCATTATATTTCATTACTGCTTTACTTACTTAGCATTAGGCTAATAGATAAGTTTTGTGATGTAGGTGAAGAAGTGTCAACAGGTGTGTTCACTGAGTTTGCTAAGGACTAGTCTGGTTGGAGGAGTGCATCTATGTAACAATCTGGCAACTGATGGGGCGGTTTAACTAGTGTCAGTGGACGAGAAGGTTCAGTAAACTATGATTCGATTTAAGTATATTGTGAGTTTCCATGACAGGGGTAGTTTTGATGTTTGAACTCAATTTTAGACTCTTTCTGAGAATGATACTCTGTTGGTTTTAATAGTGGTCCTTACCAAAACGTTTGAGTAGTACACGGATTTATGTAGTTTTGAACGGTGTTAGTAAAATGCTCAAGTTCTTTTGGTAGTCAGAGTTTTCTTTGTTTAAAGTGAAATTGTTGCTATGTTGTTGTTCTGTTGTCTATCGGATGATGTTTTCAGTAAAGCCATCGGATGATGTCTTCAGTGGAAGCCATCGGAAGATATAAGTAGAAAATTTGTCGTTTTGTAACCGGATGATGTTGAGTGTTTTATCCATCGGATGATGAAGGTAAAAGTCTTTTGTCGTTTTGTAACCAGATGATGTCGAGTATTTCACCTACCGGATGACGTGAGTAAAAGATTTGTCGTCTTGTGATCAACAGAGGCTAGATAAACGAATCATCCGGCTGACGTCATCGGTAGATGCGAGTAGCAAACTTGTCGTTTTGCGATCGGCTGAAGCTGGAAGAATGACTCCTCCGGCTGACGTCATCGGTTGTAACGACCCCTTATCCCAGTAAGATATTGTCCGCTCTGGGGATTGGGCCGCAGCCCAATATCCTCCCCTCACGGCTTTGTTTGGCGAGAACTTCCCGGAAGGTCACCCAACCTGGAATTGCTCTCGCCGAAGCACTTTTAACTTCGGAGTTCTTATGGGATCCGTTGCCAATTGTGCTCCAAAACGCGTCTTGCTATGTTGGGAGGGTCTCTTTACATATGTTTCATTTCCATGTACTTCCACAAGCGATGTGGGATTGTGACAACCCCCTCTTTACGACCCGGGATTCGCCTATACTCGAGTCCGGGATTCACCTACACTCGGCTTAGGTCCCGAGGTTTGCCCCGCAGTCGTACACATACGTTCACATTCGGGTCATCACAATCACCCCCCCTCGGGGGCCCAACGTCCTCGTTGGCCACATTTTCGGTTGGGTACAGGCTCTGATACCATTTGTAACGACCCTTTATCCCAGCAAGATATTGTCCGCTCTGGAGATTGGACCGCAGCCCAATATCCTCCCCTCACGACTTTGTTTGGCGAGAACTTCCCGGAAGGTCACCCAACCTGGAATTGCCCTCGCCGAAGCACTTTTAACTTCGGAGTTCTTATGGGATCTGTTGCCAATTGTGCTCCAAAACGCGTCTTGCTATGATGGGAGGGTCTCTTTACATATGTTTCATTTCCATCTACTTCCCCAAGCGATGTGGGATTGTGACAACCCCCTCTTTACGACCCGAGATTCGCCTATACTCGAGTCTGGGATTCACCTACACTCGGCTTAGGTCCCGAGGTTTGCCTCGCAACCCGAGGTTTGCCTCGCAGTCGTACACATACGTTCAAATTTGGGTCATCACATCGGTGGAAGCCATCGGTTTTATTTCTGCCCTTTTTGTTGACTTGTCTTGTGATGACCCGAATGGAATGTGTACGTATGTGTACGACTGCGGGGCAAACCTTGGGTTGCGGGGTAGATGGATCCCGGACTCGAGTATAGGTTAATCCCGGGTCGTAGAGGGGGTCGTCACAATCCCACATCGCTTGGGGAAGTATATGGAAATGAAACATATGTAAAGAGACCCTCCCAACATAGCAAGACGCGTTTTGGAGCACAATTGGCAACGGATCCCATAAGAACTCCGTAGTTAAAAGTGCTTCGGCGAGAGCAATTCCAGGTTGGGTGACCTTCTGGGAAGTTCTCGTCAAACAAAGCCGTGAGGGGAGGATATTGGGCTACGGCCCAATCCCCAGAGCGGACAATATCTTGCTGGGATATGGGGTCGTTACAAATGGTATCAAAGCCTGTACCCAACCGGAAATGTGGCCAACGGGGACGTTGGGCCCCCGAGGGGGGGTGATTGTGATGACCCGAATGGAATGTGTACGTATGTGTACGACTGCGGGGCAAACCTTGGGTTGCGGGGTGGATGGATCCCGGACTCGAGTATAGGCGAATCCCGGGTTGTAGAGGGGGTCGTCACAATCCCACATCGCTTGGGGAAGTATATGGAAATGAAACATATGTAAAGAGACCCTCCCAACATAGCAAGACGCGTTTTGGAGCACAATTGGCAACGGATCCCATAAGAACTCCGAAGTTAAAAGTGCTTCGGCGAGAGCAATTCCAGGTTGGGTGACCTTCTGGGAAGTTCTCGTCAAACAAAGCCGTGAGGGGAGGATATTGGGCTACGGCCCAATCCCCAGAGCGGACAATATCTTGCTGGGATATGGGGTCGTTACATGTCTAGCGGCAGATGCGTTTGACTTTTATAATTTCACGTTTCCACGCTAAAGTTTTGGTCGAACCAATTCCTACTATTTCAATTGATATTTCCAAATATTGATTTATAACTCTGTTTAATCTCTGATTGTTTTCAAATGATTTTTCGCTGTGAAATTTTAACGTTGTGGTTTCAGTGAACATTGAGTTTTGACTTTCTAGTGAAATTTTAAGTTTGGTCAAAATTTCCTAGTTATGTTCGGGTTTATGAGTAACAAACTGAGTTTAGAATAACTCGGAGTGTTACAGTCTCATTTCAGTCGTCTTAGTCGTCTCATTTCATTTCATTTTCTTTCATGAACTTCATGTATAAACCCATTTTTCATGACGTTTGTAAAATAATGATGCATGAGCAATTTAACGCATAACATAAACATAAACAGTAGCAATACCCTCAATATAGAACAAACATACCTATAAAAACAACTAAACTTAAGCTGCCCAACAAAACATAAAACATACATTTCACCTCAACAATCCTCGATCAACAAAACTGACATATGGTGTAGACCAATCAGCCACAGTAAGTCATGAAAACTTACCTGTCGTCGATAGAAAGCCGAACTCCGTCCACGAGCTTTGTTCACCTAGGCCAATCCACAATAATCATTATTAAAATCGGTCTAGGTGATCGAATTCTGAAGTCTAACGAAACTCCTAGCTAAAGGAAATTTTCCTAAAACTCTAATTAAACTCATTCGGGCATTTCGTCGAGCAATTCGTGCTCGCAAATTGTAAACCTCCATCAATGGAGTTTTCCAAGCTCCAATTATCCGAAATATGCAACCCAAAAATTTATACCATCTAACTACGTCCAATAATCGCCTAACTACGTCCAATAATTGCAAATACGGCATTACCTAACCGTTTCCAACAAAACTCGATTATTTCTACGAAAATCCTACAAAACCCTAAACGTTCAAACCTCTAAAAACCGAGAACTAAAGTCAGGAAACCATAGAGACTTAACTAGAATCAAAGTGTAACGACCCCAGTAGGGCCGAGACCAAACCATGACTCTTTTAGACTTGTCCATATATTCTTACTATTTTTACCGGAATTATACCCCTTTAAATTTTTTAAAAAAATTAACTCATATCTTAGCTCAAGAAATCCCTCGTGAATCATTAAACATCGCTCAGCAAAGAAATACAATGCGCATCTGCCGGCGAGCAGTGCGAGGTGCCTCAGCTGGTGAACAGGTACATCAACTCTTGAACTGTATCTGCCGGTAGAGGAATAAACTCACATCGACCGGTGATAAACCATACTTCAGTCCCTGCATCACCCGGTATTTGAAATACACTACATCACCCGGTCACTAGACGACAAAACTTCGTTTATATCATCCGATAGACATGTGCATCTCACGTGACTACTTAACATCGCCAGTAAGAGGCATCATCCGGTGGGCAACAATTGTCCCCATCCACCGATGACATCAGCCGGATGATGTCCTCATTCAACAGAGACATCATCCGGTAAACAGGTGCAATACACGTGACTCACTTACCTCAACCGATAAGAGACATCATCTGGTAAACAACAAACGTTCGCCATCCACCGGTGACGTTAGCCGGATGATTCACCCATCCAGCTTCTATCATTCAGCTCACACCGGTGACGTCAGCCGGATGATGTATTCATCCAACTTCTATCACACAGCAGTAAAATACAGAAAACTTCAAACAACTCATATCGACAGAAAGATAATCTGACCTCCACAGATCTCATACTCGTAGACATAAACATAGGCAGACATGAAACATGGACTCATCTAGGATACATGTAGCGGAATACTTAATTAAAACAAATCATTCAATACCCTTATAATCATCCCCAAATTTTGGTAACCAAACTAGACAATCACAGAATCCAATATTCTAAAGAAAATCTCAATCTACTTAAACATCAGTTCATCATAAATCTTACTGACACATTATGAGCATAACTACGGGTCATATTCGCCTGCCAGCCACAGACTTCCACCCTGAGCACCATCCTGCAACCAGCCTTAGACATCATCACTGAATTTGGAATCCTCACCTGCTAAATCTTCACCTACATCATAAGGTTTAAACTATAAGCCTAATGCTTAGTAAGGAATGCAATACTAACAAGTATGCATGAATGCTCATTTTAAGAAACAAATGCTCATGAATCTTTTCTTGTTCATATTCATACTCAAAGTCTTCAGTGGTAAACGTTCTGTCATTAACCTCCCATACATGAACATGCCCTTTTTTTTTTGTTCTACACCTCTTATCTTTTAAATTTTACCCTTATCCAAGGGACCTTCTAACTCGATAGATCTTTTCACTTTAAGAGAAAATAACAATAACCATTTTAAGTACTCTCTACCTATTACACACATTAAATCTTCACTTAAAGCTACACCTTCAATCTCATGCTCTTTGTTCTATTATCTGCTTGAAATAAGGCAAAACCCAGAACTACAAATGGTTGGACAATTTCTTGTTTTCAGTCATAGCTAAAAGGAGTGCCTACTCAATGTTAATACTTAAATTAATTAACTATGGCGTTCACCCTGTACAATCTTATTAGTTTTATTTAGTCCAAAGTCCAAAATTGTACCTGCTGTGCCTGTATGCAGAACTGTGCCTTCCTTTCCCATCAACACAAGAACCCTAGGCACTACTCCCGCTTGGTCTGAGCCTAACGGCATTGGGCAGTCCTTGATCTGGTGGCCAACCTTGTCGCACCTGAAACACCGACCCCAGTATAACTTGCATTGGCCACGGTGGTTCTTTTGGCAGGTAGAACACAGGGATGCTGAAAAGATTCCTTGAGGTCTTTTCCCTTTGCCTAGGTCTTTACTTGAGCCATAGAGTCTCATAACTCCCTTCCACTGCTGCCGCCGTCCCTTGTCCAGTTGTAGTTACACACCTCCAACAAACTTCACTGGCCCATCACGGTACCCCTGAACCGCTGTTCTTACTTCCTCCAGTTCTAGTACTCTAGTCGCAAGCCGCCCAATCAGACAAGATTGACGTTGCACCAATTCCTTCAACTGAGCAATGTTATCGCTGTCCTCATTAGTTTCCCTCTGTTGACCTCTTACCATCTTGAGATTCCTAAACAAATGATCGTAAACACATCTTAACTTAATGACATTACTTGAATCATAAACACTTACAGTTGTTGGAGTGTACTCAGGTGGCAATCTGTGCTGGAAGGCAGTCTACAGAATCTGTAACACCCGACAACTTCAGCCAGGTGACTTCCTAACTGTATTAACGGTCATGAATATTCAATCTTCATGGTTTAGAGTTTTATACCAAGAATAATTAATTTCATGTGGATTTAAACTAGGTTGGGTGGCAAAGTTGTAATAATGGTGGGTGATGACCAGTATATAAAGAAAAAGGAAATGTTTTAAACCTCATTTAAACCACTGCAGCCGACACCTTCCTTTCCGGTGATTTCTTCTCTCCCGAGCTCTTGCTCTCTGCTTTCAGCATACTCTCTTTGACGATCGATTTTCTCTGCCACTACTCGACTACTCTATGCCGAGGTATGCAATAGACAGCTTAGCTATCTATTAGTTTGCTAGCCCTGTTTTCTACTCGGCATTGGAGTGTTGGATTTTCCAATGGCAGACTAATAATAAGAACATTTGAAATCTGAGAGTGGCAATGCTTTTATCGAATCGAATCTGGACATTTAAAACAACCACCCGTGAGTTATCGATAATCGAATCTGTCTGTTTTGGTTTTGGGATTTCAGACTACATTGAGTATTAAACTAAGAATTCGGGAATGACTCTTAGCTATTAGACCCTAGGATGACTTGTGAGTAGAACTTTTTAGGATTTTTGTTTTAACTACTATAATGTAAATGTTTTAGGTAAAGAAGTCTGAGGAAAGGAGCTCTCATTGCTAAGGACACCAGGTAAGTGAATGTATAGGATTTCCGGCCAATAGGGCCCTACATCACAAGGATGCTAGATAGTAACTGATATAACAATTAGAGGTTATTATGCTACAGTTTAGTACTTATGTTGACGTTTAGTCTAATGGTAAGTTTTCATACTGGATGAATGTTCTGTTTTGTAGCCTGAATGAGTTAAGAAATTCCCATGTTCATGCATATCAAAGTTTTATGCACATGAAATGTTTTAAAAGCATGTTTTCTCATGAACAAGATGAGATGATAAAATCCCTGCAATGTGGTTGAGTGAGGGTGGGGGCGGTTCGGCGTATGTCACAGTCCAAAGAAGGACATATGAATACGACCCGCAGTAGGGACCATGATCAAACTCACTGTCGAACCCCCTTTACCGGCACAAATCCTCTCTCATTCCACACAACTTACATGATGAATATGAACAATGATATGAACAATGATTATGAACAATGATTATGAATGATGAATATGAACAATAATTATGAACAATGATTACGAATGATGAATATGAACAATGATTATGGACAATGATATATGATTATGATAAATATGATTCATGATTATGGATGATTGCTTATGAACAAGAAAAGACTTATGACCATGTATTTCTCTGAATTATGCATTCATATTATTGTTGCATTCCTTACTAAGCATTAGGCTTATAGTTGAACCTATGATGTAGGTGAAGAGTTAATAGGTGAGGATTCCCAATTCCAAGAGAACGTTTAAAGCTGGTTGCTGGAGGATGCTCAGTGTGACAGTGCAAGGTTGGATAGGCGATTAAGCTCCCTGGTTTATGCTCATAGTAAGTCAGAAAAAGTTTATGATGAACAGATGACTAAGTAGAATAGAATTCTTATAACAATGAGATTCGGATTTGAATGGTTTGTCTTTAGAGTCTAATGACGATTTAAGGATTATTGAATAGGTTTGTTTTACTTAAGCCTTCCGCTATGCGTATTTTGAATGAGTTTATGATCCTTACTCATTGAGGTTTATAGTTACTAGTTAAGTATCGGTGAGTTATGTATGTTTCTATGTGATGAGGTTGTGTGATGTTCTGGTGTTTGCTGCCGTGTGTAGAAGCTGATAAGGCATCATCCGGCTGACGTCATCGGCAGATGTAGAGAGTTTAAGCCATCGGATGATGGAAGTGCTATTTTGTCGTCTAGCGATCGGCAGATGTAGAGAGTTTAAGCCATCGGATGATGGAAGTGCTATTTTGTCGTCTAGCGATCGGCAGATGTAGAGAGTTTAAGCCATCGGATGATGGAAGTGCTATTTTGTCGTCTAGCGATCGGCAGATGTAGAGAGTTTAAGCCATCGGATGATGGAAGTACTATTTTGTCGTCTAGCGATCGGCAGATGTAGAGAGTTTAAGCCATCGGATGATGGAAGTGCTATTTTGTCGTCTAGCGATCGGCAGATGTAGAGAGTTTAAGCCATCGGATGATGGAAGTGCTATTTTGTCGTCTAGCGATCGGCAGATGTAGAGAGTTTAAGCCATCGGATGATGGAAGTGCTATTTTGTCGTCTAGCGATCGGCAGATGTAGAGAGTTTAAGCCATCGGATGATGGAAGTGCTATTTTGTCGTCTAGCGATCGGCAGATGTAGAGAGTTTAAGCCATCGGATGATGGAAGTGCTATTTTGTCGTCTAGCGATCGGCAGATGTAGAGAGTTTAAGCCATCGGATGATGTTCCCTTATTTCATCGAATGATGTAGAGAGTTTCTTTACCAGATGGTATAAACACGGTTTTGTCGTCTAGGGACCGTAGATGTGGTTTTGTTCCTCTATCGTAGATGCAGTCTAAAGCTAAAAGTTTTTCTTCACTAGCCGATACACATTGCACTGCCCGCCGGCAGATGCGTAATGTTTTCCTTGTCCGGTGAGCCTTAGCGAATCGTGCGTAGTGACATCTGGTTAAATTATTTTCAAAAAAAAATACACTACTAATAATGAATCATGTGTGAGTAACAAAAAGTAAATAATTAAGAAAGCTATGGTTTATGCGACGATCCCTCCGAGGTCGTTACAGAATCGATTTTAGAACCCGATTTTGGTCTGATACCATAATTGTAACGACCCCGTTAAGGGCCGAGACCCATTTCATAACTCTCATAGAATATTTACTCTAAATTACTCTATGTACCCCTTTGTTTGTTTTTTTTTTTTGAACTTTAACCGTCTGCATATCTGACAGAATTCTACCCTTCAAAGACCCGACTCCCATAAGATCATTGGCATAAGTCATCACAGAGTAGAGCGACTAGACTCGGGCATTTTAATCCATAACCTAATCGGGAAGAAGGAAGAAGCCCTCAGTACACTCGACCTCATCATACTTGAGCTGCTTGAAATCGCAGGCATCTACCGGTTGCTAGACGACAAAACATAAAACTCACTTATGCCGATCGCTAAACAACAAGCACAGAGCTCGCTCCTGCCGGTAGTGTATTTCTATATCATCCGGTTATCATGTGCATCTCACGTGACTTACTTAACATCGCCAGCAAGAGACATCGCCCGGTGATCAACAATCATTCACCATCCACCGATGACGTCAACCGGATGATGTCTTCATCCATCAGAGGCATCATCCGGTGGACATGTGCAATGTACGTGACTCACTTACCTCATCCGACAGGAGACATCATCCGGTGAACAAACGACAAAATACTTTACTTACATCATCCGATGAGTAAACACTCGACATCATCCGACGATGTCAGCCGGAAGACTCAATCGTTCAACTTCTATCATTCGACATCCGCCGATGACGTCATCCGGATGATACACTCATCCGACTCCTATCACTCAGCAGTAAAACACGATAATCATCAAGCAACTTCAACAAACAGAAAAATACCCCGACTCTCATAGATTTCAACTTGATAGGCATAAACCTTAAACGAATAAAAATCATAGACTCATTCAGGATATGTGAAGCGGAAGACTTAATTAAGTAGA
The DNA here is from genome assembly GCA_022432975.1 of Begonia masoniana. Classification (NCBI taxonomy): domain Eukaryota; kingdom Viridiplantae; phylum Streptophyta; class Magnoliopsida; order Cucurbitales; family Begoniaceae; genus Begonia; species Begonia masoniana. The sequence goes on from CM039502.1 coordinate 22,957,321, forward strand.
TCATTCTATAAACTTAAATCATTCCTCGAACTCAGAGATCAAATAGACAAATCCCAACATCCCAATGTTATAAAAAGAAATCTCATCCTACACAGACTTCAATCTTTCATAAACCTTACTGACTTAATGTGAGCATAACCGCGGGTCAACATCGCCTGACAGCCACAAATCTCCACCCTGAGCACCTTCCAGCAACCGAACTTAAACATCCTCATTAACTTTGAGATCCTCACCTGAAAACTCGTCACCTACATCATAAGGTTTAAACTATAAGCCTAATGCTTAGTAAGGAATGCAAACTAACATGTATTCATGAATGTACAGTTGAGAGAAAACATGTTCATGATCATTTATCATTCTTGTTTCTGTTCATCGTTTTCATCATATGGATTAAGGGAGGATTTGTGCCGTAAAAGGGGGGTTGACAGTGATTTTGATCATATTCCCTTTCGGGTCGTTTTCATGGTTCCTCTTTAGACTGTGGCATACGTCAACCCTCCCCCAACCCTCACTTAATCATGTTGTATGAGATCGTATTCATATTCATTCTCATATATTGTTCATGGGGAAAACATGCTCATAATCATTTTCATATGCTTGAGGAGTAAATCATGATGCATGACATGAATGTTCTTAAATCATCAGACTATGAAAATTATCATACTAGACAGTTGACTTCATAGACTCTAACAGAACATCACATAACATAGTTATCAAACATCCATAAATCATCCAAGTACAAACCATCTTACTAACTTAAAACAAACATCAAACACATAACTAATTTAGTATTCTTAAGATGTAGGGCCCTAGTGGCCGGAAATCTTAATACATTCACTTACCTGGATTCCTTAGCAGAGTAGTACCTTCACTTGAGTTCCCTTCACCTATGATATTTCACATTTCGTAGTTAAAATCAAATCCTAAATAATCTAAACTTAAAACTAGTAAAGTCCTAACTAAGGAAGATTTCTAAAGATCTAACTTATCTCATTCAGACATTTTATCGAACACCTTGTACGCATAGAAATCCCAGTTTATCAGTAAGGGAAATCGGATTCTCCAACTACCTGAGCTCAGCCAACATTCATAATTCCTACTTATTATTATCAAATCATAAATACTACGTTAATAGCTAATAATACTCTGATTCTATTCATTATTAAGCAAACCCGAATCTCAACCTCTAACTTAAACCAACACCTAAATGGATACTCAACCACTGCATTGTCGAAGCCTTACCTAGTAAGTGTTGACTTAATTAGTGTTTAAGTCTAACTAAGTTTTTGATGATTTATTTGAATGTTAAATATATAATTTGATTATGTTTATTAAATGAGAACAATGATTTATGCAAGGATTTTAATCAATTGGAAATGCCCTTAGAAAAGGGTATTTTAGTTATCTAATGCATATGATTAAGTGTACAGGACTAAATAGAATAACCGGTGTGGAATCTGTTTAAAAATGCCTAAGTTCACCGGTCACTAAACGACAAAGGCGGATGAGTGAAATGAAGAAGTCCACCAGCCACTAATCGACAAAGGCGGATGACTTCGAAGAAGAACTCCACCGCTCGCTAAACGACAAGGCAGATGAATTCGAAGAAGAGCTCCACCGCTCGCTAAACGACAAGGCGGATGACTTCAAAGAAGACTCCACCGCTCGCTAAACGACAAGGTAGATGACTTCGAAGAAGAACTCCACCGCTCGCTAAACGACAAGGCGGATGACTTCGAAGAAGGACTCCACCGCTCGCTAGACGACAAAGCCAGATGAGATTCAAAGAAGACTTCAAGAAGACATCCTACGCTCACTAAACAACAAAGCCGGAAGACGTCTAAAGCTTTTCTCATCCGATGCCAGTTCAACATGTTAAAGCTTCATCATCCGACACCGTTTCAGCATTTTTAAAGATTCATCATCCTATGCCGGTTCAACATTTTGAAATTGCATCCACCGATGGCGGTTCAAGATTAAAACAACATTGCCTTCCGCCAGATTTTAAATATAGCGCGAAAGCTACAGTGTACTTCACCCAGAAGCTTAAAGTCTAGAACATTAATGGCGTCGGGCGACTTGCGCTTTCAGAAAGCAACGGCTACCTGCATTTGTACGAAAGCTGCTCTAACGGTAACAAAGTTTCCATTATTGGATAAGGAGCATTGAAGTTAAGAGTCGATTGGAAGACAGAGTATTTAAGCCAAGGTTAGAGCACGAAGGAACAATTTTTTGCTAATTTGATTATTAAGCCCTAACCTGCGAAATCTATCATACTCTGTATTTCTTCTACACCTCTCGATATTAACTTGAGATTTCATTCTGGTGAGAGTGTAGTTTGTGCTTGAAATTTATAAACTCAAAATCTGTGTAAGGCAGTGGATTGACGCTCGTGAAGTTCAATCCTGAAATGTAAAGGCAGTTGATCGGAGCCCGGAATTCCGATCTGTTTTTCTCACTGAGGAGAAGGTTAAGGATCTTCAAGGGTGAACCTTGAAGCGTGGATGTAGGCAAGGTTTGGCCGAACCACGTAAAAAATCTTGTGTTGATTTTTCTCTCTCTCTCTCTGTTATTTGTATTATTGTGTTTGCTTGCTGATTTGTTTAAGAAAAATTAAAAAGGTCTAATTCACCCCCCCTCTTAGACAATCTCGATCCTACAATTGGTATCAGAGCTAGGTTTGTCACTGTCTAAGTTTGGGCTTAAACAATCTGTGAAATATATATCTACAATGGCATCCAACACTAACTTCACACACATAGAAGGTCAAGCTACAAATAGACCTCCTTTCTTTGATGGTAGTGACTATGTTTATTGGAAGGCTAGAATGAAAATATTCGTTCAAGCTATAGACTATGAGACTTTGTGTATTATAGAGAATGGTCCTTTTAAGGCCATGAAAACTGTAGATGAGAAAAGTATCCCTAAGGACTCTACTGAATTATCTAGTCCGATAAGAGAAAATCTGAGCCTTAATGCCAAGGCAAGTAAACACTTGTACTGTGCTCTAAATAGAGACGAATTTAATAGGTACAAGGGTGTGAGAGTGCTAAAAAATTTGGCACTTATTAGAGATCACACACGAAGGCACAAACCCAGGTTAAAGAGAAGTAAATTGAGCATGTTAGTTCATGAATAGAACTGTTCCCATGGAAAAAGGAGGAAGAAACCATTAGTTCTATGTTTTACTCGATTTACTAACAACACTAATGGTCTTAAAGCTCTTGGTAAGATTTACTCAGGTGAAGAACAGTAAGGAAGCTTCTGAGATGCCTACCGAGAGCATGGCAACCAAAGGTGAATGCCATTCAGGAAGCAAAGGATCTCAAACCTTTAAAGCTTGAGGAGCTCATTGGATCTCTCAGACGCATGAGATCACAATGAGAGCCAATGACAAGGAAGATCTAAGAGAAAAAGGAGATCGGTAAAAAGAAAGATATTGCTTGAAAAGCTTCCTCCAGCAAACAAGGAATCTGAGGAGGAAGAGAAGATGATGAGGATAGTTCCGCATTACAAGAGGAGTTTCAGACAAATTTCCCCAGAGGAAAAAGAATGCAAGGAAGGAGATTTCAAAGGTTTTGAAAATCACAAAAGGTAGGAGTGCAGTTTGTTTCCGGTCTTGGTCTCTGGACCAAAGTGGATGATCACCGACGCCTGGTTTTCCGGGAACTTGAGGTCACTCAAATCTGCACTGACATCTAAATCCCAAAAAAGAACCACAACATGAGTTCAAGCAGTGTTTCGAGGATTGCTATGAAGACGTCTTTCGTCCACATGAAGCGAGCTCCTGTTCTCACCTCCGCATCTTCATATGCCTCCCTGCCTCTTCCTCTCTTACCGACGGCTCGTAGACCCATCCATCCCTTGTTGCGCAGCCCCCCTGTATGGACCTGGAGGTCTATCAGAATTTGTTCCTCACATATTGCTTCCTTCAAGCACCGTGGATGCTTAATTATCCTCAGACCTTGAAGTGCCTGCATTGGATTAGCAAGATTTTTTGGAATAATTTTATGCGTTGTTAACTAGCTGAATACTCTCTTTTAATGTCACCTCTATTTAATTTTCCAAGGCAATTACTCTGATGTGTTTCTGAATTTGTTGATGCTCTGTTGTCTCTCTAAGTGTTTTGAATATCAATGGGGGAGAAATATTTGATGATGAGAATGCATGGGAATTATTTGTAATAATCAGGTGTACGGAATTTTGATTTAATATTAATTGATATTGCAATATATTATATGTGGCATTTTTAGAAAATTAGTCAAATCAGCGTCGGTTGCGCAAACGGAAAGCTTATGGCCAAATCCTAACGATTAATAGGATTTAAGAAATATTACGAAGGAAGTTTCGGATAGGCACATATTCCGAGTAACTATGGTTCATAAGTAATGGATGTTTATAAAACTTAGTAAAC
>CM039502.1:22961834-22985995 GCA_022432975.1 Begonia masoniana
ACAGGTAAAGATGATCAAGAGGGTTGATGACTCGCAGTGTGAAAAAAAAAATTTAAGAAGTTGGCCCAATCAACATACTCTTGTGTCCCAGATAAGCAAACAAAACTTTGAGAAGCCTAGAAAAGGGCAGCTCGATTGACGTGATGTGCTTGTGGGGAGGTTCATGATTTGAGGTAAGCACTGACAACGAACAATACGTTTGTCGACATGAATACGTATGTGTGCAACTGTAACAAATGGAGCTACTGGAATCCCGTGTGTCCATTCCATTCCATACATGTTTTCTTGAGAGTATCATTGAAGAATTATGTGCAATCGCTTGCTATATCAAGAAACTTACCTGTAGATGTACTCACAATTTATTCAATCCGTTAGCGACTGCCAAATGTTGTCGTAAATGCCAATTTTGAAGGAACTCCTCCTGCCAAGAAGATATCGCCAACCTGTTAGGCCGAACAAGACAAGAGTACGAGCGTCGATGACCCTTGAGTTTTGACAATTAAGTAAGAAAACTCGAAGATGTTGTTATTGAGTTTTACAAGTTTCCAACCACCAAATTTCCAACCCAACCATTAATATCACCTAACTACGTCCAATAATCATCAATACGTCCATTAGGGTCGTAAATAGGGTAAATCTAACTGTTTCTAACATAATCTATTTTTTTCACAAAACCCTAAACAAAACACTAACCGTTTAAACCCTAGAAATCAACAACCTACAGTCTAAAGCATAACATCTTACCTAAGACGTCGATTGGGGAAGAAAACATGAAGGAGAATCGATGATCGGAGTGAAGAAGAACCGGCGTGGAGGGAATCGTCATCTGAAGAAAGAAATCGCCAGAGAGCTTGGGAGGGAAGAAAATTCACGTAAGTGTTGAAGGGGAAAGGGGGAAGGGGTTTGTGTGATTTATTAACAATTAAACTTGTCAAATTACCAATTTACCCCTCCATTGATTTTATATTATCTCGTTATTTAATTATCGATTCGGTTCTCCAAATGTCTTTATTTCCACCAAAAATTCTAATTGTTACTAGGGTTCTAATAAAACTTTTCGTTCATAAAACGGACCTAGTTACTATATTTACGAAATGTCATTGTGTAACAGAAAAAAATCTAAAATCCTAAAACCGGGTGTTACATTCTATCCACCTTAATTAAAATTTTGTCATCAAATTTGACTTAGCTTATAGTCCTTGATATTAACATCTCATGTCTTGCGGTCTTATTCTTAAACTTACAATCACTTAGCCATTTTCGAGCGTCTTCTCTCCATTTCTCAAAATAATCAAATTTCTCCTTGAGATCTTTGATTCTATCTATTCTTAGGGTCAATCTCTATGGTTCTAAACCAAAACTTCAAACCCATACTTTCCAATATTATCCTTAAAATCACATTCCCTACTCTCAATTGGATTGAACACGTCCTTACTCAAGTATCGAGCACAATCAAATTTCTAAATCTCCAATTAGATATCCCAACGGCATATTTTGGTCACCTTAAAATTTGCGCATGCATCGACCTTCACTTAATCGCTCATAGATTAAATCTCCTAATAATGCTAACTTCAAAGCTTTCTAGTTCAACATTAGCCTTGACTACGCCTTTAGGTAATAGCCACACTTAAACTTCCTAACATCTTTCGGGTTGGTTACCATTTATAGACTCTTACTAGCTCCTGATTGGTAATCAAATATTTGCGTAAATCCATCGACTCTATCCATTGTTAGAATGTATGACACTCAACTTCTGTATTTTCTTTAACAATGATCCTTCATAAACTATCTTATCGATAGTATCTTTCGTCACATACCTTTTTGGGCAACTCGCTGATTGTCGACGACTATATCAGTGTGGGTTTCTTAACTAAGTTCCAATGTTATACTTCACAACTATATAATCAAAATACCTCCAGGTCTAAACGAGTCCAACTGGGAGCTAAAGTCACTACTCTCTTTCGTTCCTCCTAGTCGGGTTCTAGCTATTATACTATGTTTTCTTGCCACGATTCATCCAACGATCTTCTTGTTTGTAAACTTGTTGTAGATAAGTTTACATCCTTAATCCAATCTCCTCAAATTCTCCAAATTTTACCCTTTTTATTTATTTATTTATTTTTAAATTCAGAAACATCATTTCGTTAAGGTTAGTTTCCTAGTTCCTCTAACACTTTCAACTTCACGTGGATCTAAATCACGCAAGTTCCTACTATGTTCTCTTATTCACTTAGATGTACCAACTGTACCCCGACAGTATAGAGTATCCTTCAACAAGTTTCACATCTAAGCTTCCAATTTCTCTCTGAAGCGTCCCACTCTAAAACTCCAAGGGTTTTTCAACTAGGGTCTAGTTTCTATCTATTTAAATCTTATATTTCATAAGTTGTATCCCTCTAATGGTAACCAAATTCTAGGTGTACAACTTCTTGTGGTTAGGTCAGGCTAATCTTATTAATGCATAACTCTCTTTCTATAATGTCTATATCGTCCTATATTTAACCTACTATCTTCTCGTCGAGGCTCCTACTATTCTCTTACCTCTCTATTTCCAAGTCTACTTTTATCTATCGTACAATTATTACTTTCAAATCTTCACTCTATACTACATCTCTATTCTAATGTCCTTCATTTCATTAACCGTTGACATAAAACTATACCTGGAATAACTGAAGGTCTGACCTCATCATCAGCGTCACCAGGCTCAATGAAGGAAAATACCCTCGAGGCAACCCTCTTTGGTCACCACCTTGTTGGTTTCGGCCTAGTAGTGGCTAATCCCTGACATAATGGCCTGTCCCGCCGCATCGATAACACCTATTCGTGCCCATTTTGCAATCACCAAAATGCTCTTTCTGACATTTAGGACACAGGGGTTTTGAGTAGCTCCTTGACCCTGCTTTCCCTTGCCATGGTCATTGTTTCCCGCATACGGCCTTTTAACACCTCTTTGTGGTTGCTGCTATTGTTCTTGTGGCTGCTAGTCTCTATTCTGGGGTTGAGGGTGAATTTCCCGAAAGAATCCCATGGCAGACTCCTTCGGTTTAATACAAGTCTGCTTTGCAGCTTCAAACTCCAACGTCTTGGCCACAATCTCTGCATAGGGCACATTCCACACCCCTGATATGATGACGTTTTTCCGGATCTCTAGATTTAGTCCCTGAATAAATCGACGCACCTTGTCCTCGTTATCATTCACCATGCATGGTGCGAACTGAGATAGGGCCTCAAACCTCCTTAAATATTTGGCAACTGAACCAGTCTGCCTGTTGTGCCTCGTAGGCCCATTACACAATCTCAGACCCGAGTCCATGATCTAACTAACACACTCATAACTTTTGCAAGTTATGGATCGTGTGAAGACTTGGAGGACACCGTGGCTGACGTGAAGTGGGAGATTAAAGTTGGGGACGTTCACCACCAAAGCATCTCATCATGTGAAAAGACTAAAGAGGCCTGTAATGCTCACATGAGAATTTGTCTTCCCGAGCTTGATATTGCAGCTTTTTTTTAAAATTTCAAACTTATTGGCAAATGTTGGCTTTCTTGTTTAAACTTTATTATATGCATGTTAGGATTAGATGAATGTTAGGATTAGTTGGTGGCTTGGTATGCTTTGGCCCATTGAAGTTGAAGACTTGACTCAAGCCCAAATGATAGTCCATCATCCTCCCTCCAAGCCCAAGCCCAAGCCCAAGCCCACCATTAGGTCTATATATTCATGGCATTAGTGTTTTAACTTTTTTGGATGATTTTTATGAGCACCCACAGATTTCTTTCTCAATAGAAGAAAGCTTGGAGCAAGGAGCTTCCAAGGTAAGCTCGGTTGACAACAACTGAAGGGTAGCACCCCCGAAACCGATCTTCAAGCTTGGTAGCTTGTAAGAACGGATTTACCATCTTCTTCTCCTTTATTTTGAGATTGGAAACTGGCAAGAAGTGGCCTAACTGATTCCTTGAATCAAGTTCTCTTCCTTGGAAGAAAACTCTTGCCAAAACGCTTCAAATAGCGATTATTGATCGATTCTTGGAAAACAGTCCAAAAATACTTCAAATCAACGAATTTGGACCACGTTTTTCACCAGCACACATCTCACTCACTTCACAAGACTCACCTAAAATTTCATTAAATTCGGAGTACGTTTGGTATTTCGTTTGCATTATTTCTTCTCGGATTTGTCAGTTTTGCGTCACCCAGGAACTAACGGTCTTCTTCGAGTTCTTGAAATTTATTTGCAGGTCGGAGCTCAACATTTGGTATCAGAGCTTGGATAGCTCCCTTGGGGTGAGGGAAACCAGGTCGGTTTGGTTTCTCAAACCCATTTGGTTGCTGAGGCACCAAAAATCGGGTGCTTGCTATTCTTCATTTTCGGTTTGGTGTTCTTGCTTTTTTTTTTATCTGCTCTTTTTAGTTTCTTGCAAAGATCATTTCCAGAATGTTTTGTTAGTTGTCTGCAACTTGAGCATGAGTTTTTAAAATTTCATTTCCACCATTTTTGTGCTGCAAGTTTCCTTCCTCTTTTGGTAGAACATTGGCTAACCAACTTTGTACTTGCTGTTTTTATTTCTCTTTTGGTTTTGCTAACTTGGCTGCTGTGTATCTTACTTTTCCAGCACTTAAGAACATGTTGTTATAATCACAGATCTGTGCATTAATAAATAGGTTTGATTAACATCATTTCGTGTCTGATTTAGTGGTTTAAGTTGCTGTTTTTAAAAAAAAAAATAATTTCAGAAATAGTTTTAGTGTTGTGCCGTTTTAGTGTTCTAGTTTAATGCTGTTTGCATATTTAAATCCGAGCTTCATGTTTATAATGTTTTGTTGCTGCAGTCTTAGTACATTAATCTGCTGAGAATATTTACCTTTCATTTGAATTACATTGGTAAGTAAAACGTTGCTAAAATGAGTAAAAGCTAGTGAAAGTACACAACCTAACTTGACCACTACTTTTTGGTGTTGCTTTATGTAGCTTTCCCTATATGCTTTGGTTGAAATTTGAAATAAAACATTCTGTTGATAAGCTAATTAGTTACATGTTCATGTTTGGATTATATATATAACAAGTTCACTAAGATGTTAAAGAGCATGTACGAATCAGTTGTTGTCATTTAACGGATTTAAAATTTGTTAGTTAGTGAATTTGACCCTTCCCGCTTAAAACAACCATTACGTCTATGACAGTCACGTTTTGATCCCAAAAAACGTAGTTTAAACCCTCAAAATGCGTTTCAAATTTCTGGTTTGAAATTTAGTTAGGTTCACCACCCTTTTCCTTCCTATCACTTAAGATCAACTCAAAAATAATTACAATTTTCTTTCCTAAAACTTTAGAAATCACATGAATGAAGACTAGGAGCGCACTTAACCGAGAGCCAAACTAAGATATGAATCAAGCACCGAACCGGGGCAAGGACATTCCCCAACCCGAGACTCATACACCCCAACAAGGAGAGTCTAGCATGCAAGGGAAATTAGATGGTCATAGCAGAGAAGTTAACAATGTAGGCCAACAACTAAAAGACTTAATCCTTGGCATGAAACACATCATGGAAGTCCTTAATACCAGAATTCCAAATGAAGCGTCCCGAGAACCCCCACCTAGATTTAGACCTAGACATCCTAAGAGAAGATTTCAAGAACCATATCCCACCTCGGATGAAGAAAGACCTGAGTATCCTAGGAGAAGAAACCCGCTTTATGAGGAGGACGAAGAATGGACCTTAGATGAAGAAGAGACTTTTCGCCCAAGTAGACGAAATGATCAAGAGGACCTTAGAAACGTAAAGTTACATATACCCCCATTTGACGGCACATGGGATGGAGATACCTTTTTAGAATGGATTGATAAGGTAGAAAAGGTTTTTGACTATTATGAGTATTCCGATAAAGTAAAGATCCAGTTAGTATCCGTAGAGCTATCGGGATATAAAGCCCTCTGGTGGTCCAATATTAAGCTCCAAAGATGACGGATATGAGATACCCCCATTACTACATGGAGAGCAATGAAGTCACTCATGACTAAGAGGTTCATACCCACCCATTACCGTCAAGATCTATTCCTTCAAATCCAAAACCTACGACAAGGAACTCGATCCGTTAAGGCTTACCAAGCCAAATTTGAAACTCTAAGGATACGAGTAGATATGGAAGAACCTGAGGAGCAGGTTATTGCTAGATTCATTCAAGGCTTGAATAGAGACATAGGAGACACAGTTGAAATACACTCGGCGGATTTCGTAGATGCAATAGTTCATATGGCCATGACGATTGAGAGACAGCTCAATAGAAAGAGGAAATCCACCTACCCTCCTAAGTTTACCCCCAAGATTCTGCCCAAACTCACCCCTAAACCACCCGACCCTTCGACAAGGCTGAAGGAAAGAAGTCTTTTAACCATAGTTGGCCACTTAAGGAATCCACTAGCAAAACCTTAGTCGATAAAGCCAACCCACCTAGAGCAAGAGAAATCAAGTGCTATAAGTGTCACGGTCTAGGTCATTACATGGCTCAATGTCCGAACCGACGTGTGAGTATTATCAAGGGAGATACAGGAGAAGTCAAGAGTAAGGATGACCATGAGGTAGGAGTAGAGGACGAAGAGGTTGAGGAGAGTGACACTAAGGAAGAAGTAGTGTGCGCTTCCGAGGGACCCTTGTTGATGGTTAGGAGATGAGTCCTCGTGACTAAGAATTCAGGAGAGGATTGCCAACATAAGAATATCTTCCATAGTAGATGTCTTATCAAAGATATGTTATGCTCTTTAATTATAGATGGAGGAAGTTGTGCCAACATGGCATCCGACGAGTTAGTACAGAAGTTAGGATTAGAGACGACTACACATCCCCACCCTTATAAATTACGATGGTTAGATGATAGGGATGATGTCAAGGTTTCTCGACAAGTGAGAGTAGATTTTGCTATGGGAAAATATCAAGATTCTGTTTTATGCGATGTCGTACACATGAGTGCCAGCCACTTGCTTCTTGGACAACCCTGGCAATTTGATCGTAGTGTGCACCATGAGGGACGTTCCAACTATTATTCTCTTAAGTTTGGTGGTAAGACAATTAAGTTAGCACCCATGACCCCCGAGGAAATATCAAAAGACGATGCCGCTAGAAAAGAAGCAAAGAATAAAGCCAATCTTTATATGACTAGATCCGAGATAGAGGCATCAGTGCTTCGAGGAGATCCCATGATCCTAATATTATTTCAAGATAGAGTTATGGAGCTAGGAATAATCCCTGACACTGTGAAGAAGTTACTCAATTAATTTCAAGACGTGTTTCCTGAGGAATTTCCCCAAGGATTACCACCTCTGCGTGGTATAAAACATTAAATTGACCTCATCCCAGTGCCACGCTACCTAATAGACCGACCTATAGAATGAAATCCGAGGAGACCAAGAAACTTCAAGATCAAGTACAAGAATTGTTGGAAAAATGGCACAATGAGGATATATGAGGGTCCATGAGCCTCTGTGCAGTTCCCTCACTTCTAGTACCCAAGAAAGACAACACAATGAGGATGTGCGTTGATAGCCGAGCCGTGAATCAAATTACCATAAAATATAGACACCCTATTCCTAGGCTTGAGGATATGTTGGATGAGCTAAGTGGAGCCTCAATATTTTCTAAGGTGGGCCTTAAGAGTGGTTACCACAAAATAAGAATGAAAGAAGGTGACCAGTGAAAGACGACATTGAAGACTAAGTACGGGCTATTTGAGTGGATGGTGATGCCATTCGGGTTATCTAACGTCTCCAATACTTTCATGAGACTCATGCACCACGTGCTAAAGATTTCCTAAGAAATTTATGTAACGACCCCCGGCCAGGAGCCGTCACGTGTTCATATCCTTTCATTAATCGTTTGCTTGACTTTTACCATTATTACGTTCACTTACTATCTCTCAACAGACTTTCACATTTTACATATATATTTTTTTTTCTAAACTGGTAATAGAGACGCAGAACCATTAAGGAAGACGAGCCCTCTCATGCCCACTTCCCACGCCTCGTCGGCTCAAACTTTCACAGAGTCAGGCGACTGGACTCGGTCATCGGAAAACAAAAAGGAGGGAGATAATTGAAAAGAGGAACGGGAGAAGTATAAAAACCATTAAAAAGAAAAAAAGAAATAAAAAAAAAAAAAAAACCATGTTTTAAGGAAAAATGTAGGAAGGGAAAGAGACAAGGAGGAAGGAAAAAAAGAAAAAGGGGAGAGCGGAAGGGGGGGAGGAGACGGGGTGACAAAACAGAAGAAAATTCGTAGTCACACAAAACCAAGTACTTTTTTCGTTGGTTTCTGTGTTGTTTTTTTGTTTTGTATCCTCGTTTTCTTTTGTGTTGTTTGTTTTTTTTTGTTTTTGGTTTGTGATGGGTTTTCCGCTTTTTTCTCTCTGATTTTGTTTTGTGATTCTTTTCGTTTTTCGGTGTTGGTTTGCCTTTTGGTTTCACTCTTTTTGTTGTTGGTGTGTTTTCTGTGCTTTGGTTTTTGAGGAGTTTGTTTATTTACTTTGTGTTGTGTTTTTTGTTCTTTATTTCTATGCGTTTTTTTTTTTCTGTGGTATGGATAGGTTTGTGGGCCCCGTGTGTTTTATTGTAGTTTACCCTCTCCTTTGATTTGGAGCATTCTCGGTGATGCACGTTGGGCCCCTCGCGTGCTAAAATATTAAACCATATGTGCACTAATGACAAATACTCACATCTTATGGTATAATGATATTTCTCGTCGTGACTTTTCCTTGTGTTGGTGTCCATCCGGAACTGACAACAGTCATACAATTCCCTCACTCGGCCATCTTCCGATGCCCGTCATCTTCAGCCTGTATGTAGTGACTAAACCTCCCAACAAACAACACCTTCGACCTCTTCTACCGATGAGTCAGCCGGGAAGACCAAAACCATATATTACAATTACCTATCGGCATCTGCCGATGACGTCACCGGAAGACTAACACCTCAAAAACTAAACTATCCTTCGGAATCTGCCGATGCGTCAGCGGAAGCTAAACCATCACAACATTCCTTCGGCATCTGTCGATGAGTCAGCCGGAAGATAAACCATCAACAACTATTCCTTCGGCATCTGCCGATGACGTCAGCCGGAAGACTACCTCTTCCAGCTTCCGTCTTACGGTAGAGAACTCTAAATCATCAAATGACTCCTTCCAACAGAAAGAAAACACAACTCATTCAAAATGCATATAGCGGAAGACTTAAGCAACAGACCATTTATAAATCTATATAATCATTCCCTGACTCAGTGATCCACTAGACAGTTTCAAAGCTCAACGTTTTAAAATAATCTCATCCTACTTAAACTACCATATTCTTTAATATACTGTAACATAAGAGTCTTAACCAGGGTCATAAATCGCCTCTCCAGTCCCGCACTGTCACCTTGAGCATCCTCCAGCAACCAGCCTTAAGCATCCTCTTTGAACATAACATCCTCACCTGAACCTTCTTCACCTACACCATAAGGTTTAACTATAAGCCTAATGCTTAGTAAGGAATGCATGCTGACAGATATACATGAGTACACAATTTAAAGAGACATAAGTTCATAAACCATTCTTCATTCATGTTCATCTTTATCATTTACATAACATATATTAAGGCAGGAGACGAGGGAGGAAGACAGGGGTACATAGTCATTTGCCTATCGCGGCAGTCATACATAATCATTTGCCTATCGCGGCAATCATGATACATCACTCGGCCTCCCCAGTGGGAGAATTCGCGAGCCATACATATCATTAACTCGGCCTCCACCAATGGGAGATTTCGCGAGTCATACATATCATTAACTCGGCCTCCACCAGTGGGAGAATTCGCGAGTCATACATAACATAGTCTTTCCCCGCTCTGCACTTAATCTCGGTTACATTTGCTTTTCATATTCTCAACTTAATCATAACAGGAACACAGTGCGTAGACATAAAGTTCATAGAGAAAAATCATATCATGAGGACAAGTAAACATCCTGTAACTTTACATTTACTTACACAACTTCTCATATCGTGGAAATAACAGATCATAGTCAATAAGCTAACATCTCAGTGATTTCCTAATACCCTTGCGGTGTAGGGCCCTAGTGGCCGGAAATCTTAACACATTCACTTACCTGGATTCCTTAGCAATCCGAGCTTCTTTCCTTTAAACTTCTTCACCTAAAACATGTACATTACAGTAGTTAAAACAAAGTCCTAATAGTCCTAATCATAAACCATCCTAGGATCTAATAGCTAAAGTCATTCCGATTCCTCTGTTTGACACACTGCAGTCTGAAATCCGAAACTAGGTGGACAGGTTTTACCATTGATTAAATCCGAGTTGGTTACTTAAAATGCTCAGAATCGATTCGGGATGACATTTCTACTCTCAGATTTTAAAAAGTCTAAAGCTACTCGGCCACTGCTAAAAATATCCGAACTCAGTGCCGAGCTGAAAACAGAGCTCTATTTACTAATGAATGACTACATTGTCCATTTCATACCTCGGGTGTGGATTTGCAGAGAAGAGCAAGCTCGAAACCGGTCGTCGGCAGAGGAAAGTTCTGGTAGCCGAGAGCAAGAACTTGGGAGAGAAGAAATCGCCGATAGGGAATGTCGGCTACAGTGGCAATAAATGAGATTTAAGGTTTCCAATTCCTTTTTATACTAAATCCATCGATTCTAATTACTAAACTGCCACCCAACCTAGTTTTACTTAACTTGTAATAATTTATCTTAACATTAAATTTTAAATCATAAAGGTTAAATAAGAGGGTGACAATGAAAATGGTCAGAAAATCACCTGGCCGAAATGTCGGGTGTTACATCCACCCCTCCTTAAACAAAATTTTCGTCCTCAAAAATTGCTCAAGCAAATAACTTAGGATATTTGTCCAACATCTCCTGCTGCCTTTCCCATGTGGCCTCTTCAATGCCGTGATTTGTCCATAAAACCTTCACCAATGGGATCTCTTTGTTTCTCAGAGTCTTGACTGCATATTCCAGTATCTGTATCGGTTTCTCCTCATACTCTAGTGTCGGCTCTAAACCAATATCCGATGGCTGGATGACCTGCATCGGATCACGCATGCACTTTCTTAACATTGACACATGGAAGACATTATGAACTTTATCTAATGATGGAGGCAGTTGCAGTCTGTAAGCTGTACTCCCGATTTTTGCCAAGACAGGGAAGGGTCCAATAAATCTAGGATTAAGTTTTCCCTTCTTGCCAAATCTTAAGACTCCTTTGAATGGTGACACCTTTAAGAATACTTCATCTCCTACCGAAAACTCGAGTTCCCTTCTCTTTTGATCTGCGTAACACTTCTGCCGGCTTTGTGCAGTCATCATTCTTTTCCGAATAGTGGTAATCTTATCTGACATTTGCTGCAGAATATCAGGTCCAAGAAGTTTTGCTTCACCAACCTCGTCCCAATAAAGAGGTGACCTACATTTCCTACCATACAGTGCTTCATAAGGTGTCATACCAATGGTGGACTGATAACTGTTATTGTAGGAGAACTCAACTAGAGGTAATTGTCTGCTCCAAGTTGTCTGAAAGTCAAGTACACATGCTCTCAACATATCTTCGAGTATTTGAATCGTCCTTTCTAACTGGCCATCGGTCTGTGGGTGAAAAGCTGTGCTGAAAGATAACCTTGTACCCAATGTACCTTGCAAACTTTTCCAGAATCGAGAGGTGAACCTTGGGTCACGGTCAGAGACAATGGATACAGGGATCCCATGCAACCTAATAATTTCCTGAACATAAAGATCAGCAAATTGGTCCATCGTATAGGTGGTCCTTACAGGTAAGAAATGGGCCGATTTCGTCAGTCTATCCACCACAACCCAAATACAATCATGCCCTTTTGTCGTCTTAGGTAGTCCTACTACGAAATCCATGGCTATGTGTTCCCATTTCCACTCGGGAATAGGCAACGGCTGAAGAGTACCTCCTGGACGTTGGTGCTCGGCTTTGACTTGTTGGCATACTAAACAGGACTCTACATACTTAGCAACATCCCTTTTTAGGTTAGGCCACCAGTACTGTAACTTCAGGTCTCGGTACATCTTGGTGCAGCCAGGATGTACAGAAAAGGAAGAGGAGTGCGCCTCAGCCAAGATCAACTTACGCAATTCCACATCATTAGGAATGCACCACCGATTTCTAAACCTCAGGATCCCATCCTTTGAGAGACTGAACTCAGAGGTGGTGTCCTTCAATTTATCCATCATGCTGATATTTTCCACTGAATCCTTCTGTTGTGCATCCTTGATCTTTTCCAAAATTGTTGGTTGAATAGTTAACTCAGCGAGCAAGACTGATAATTCTGGAACTATCTCCAAGTCAAATTTCTGAACTTCTGTTCTTAAGGGTAAAGACATGGTTGAAACCACGGGCTGCATTGTTGTTGACATCCTACTCAACGCATCAGCTACAGAGTTAGCCTTCCCGGGGTGATACTTGATCTCAAAATCGTAGTCCTTGACAAATTCCAACCAACGTCTCTGTCTAATGTTCAATTCCTTCTGTGTGAAGAGGTACTTTAGACTTTTATGGTCAGAAAACATCTTACATTGCTGTCCATATAAATAGTGCCTCCAAATCTTCAAGGCAAAAACAACGGCAGCTAATTCTAGATCATGAGTGGGGTAATTTTGCTCGTAACTTTTTAGCTGCCTAAAAGCATACGCTATAACTTTACCCTCTTGCATCAAAACACAACCTAAACCAACTTTAGACGCATCACAGTAAACACTAAATTTTCCTTCTTCGGTTGGGAGGGTCAATACAGGAGCTGTTGTTAACTTCAGTTTTAACGTCCGGAAGCTATCTTCACAGGCTTCAGTCCAAGAATACTTAATGTCCTTCTTTGTCAAGCTCGTCAGGGGTTTAGCTATCATAGAAAATCCCTTGATGAACTTTCTGTAATAGCCTGCCAATCCAAGGAAGCTGCGGACTTCACTGGCATTCTTAGGTTGAGGCCAATCCTTTACTGCCTGAATTTTGGTTGGGTCCACAGATATGCCATTAGCAGAAACTACATGGCCAAGGAAATTAACCTTATCTAACCAAAACTCACACTTAGACAGCTTGGCGTAAAGTTGATGCTCCTTCAATGTCGTCAAAACTACTTTCAAATGTTCTTCATGGTCAGCCACAGTTCGGGAATATATCAAGATATCATCTATGAACACAATCACAAACTTATCCAAATACTCACGAAACACACGGTTCATTAGATCCATGAAAGCTGCAGGGGCGTTTGTCAATTCAAACGACATGACTAAGAATTCATAATGTCCATAGCGGGTTCTGAAGGCTGTCTTTGGTATATCTCCTTCTTTAACCTTCAGTTGGTAATAACCCGAACGTAAATCTATCTTTGAAAATACCTTAGCTCCTTGCAATTGGTCAAACAAATCGTCAATCCTGGGTAAGGGGTACCTATTCTTGATTGTCAACTTATTTAGTTCCCTGTAGTCTATGCACATTCTAAGAGAACCATCCTTCTTCCTTACAAATAAGACTGGTGCACCCCAAGGAGAACTGCTGGGGCGAATAAATCCCTTGTCAACCAATTCCTGCAGTTGAACCTTCAATTCTTTCAACTCAACAGGTGCCATACGGTAAGGATTCTTGGATACAGGTGATGCCTCAGGGTATGTATCAATCACAAATTCTATTTCCCTATCAGGTGGTATACCCGGTAAATCATCTAAGAATGCCTCGGGAAACTCTCGGACTATAGGAATATCCTGTAGCTCAATTTTATTCTTCACCCGGTCATCTATTACACTAGCCAGGTAGCTCTAACAACCACCTCTCAGCATTCGGTATATTTCTAGTGAGGATATAATTGGTATCTTACTTATTTTAGGAATAGCTTGGAAGGAATAATGGTTATCATTTGGAGGTCTAAAATCAACTATTCCAGATCGACAACTTATCGTGGCATGATGTCTAAATAACCAATCCATCCCTAATATCACCTCATACCCTTTCATGTCAATGACAATTAACTTCGCATAGAGATCCTTATCCCCTAAGGACACGACGTCACCCTTAACAATCTGTTCTGAATGTAGGGACTTCCCTGATGGCAACACAACACTATATGACCTTTCAGCTGGTAAGGGTCCTATGTTATGTTTGCATACAAACAAGGTTGATATAAACGAGTGTGTGGCCCCTGTATCTATGAGTGTATAAGCAGCAAAACCACAGATCATGATGGTACCTGATATGACTGTATGTTGATCAGCTCCCTCATCTTCCATCAACGCATACACTCTGGGTACAACCCTTGCACGGTTCGGGTCTGGCGGCATGGGACAATCTCTGACCATGTGTCCGGTCTTATCACACCTGAAACACCGGCCAGAAAGCAGCTTGCACTCACCAGGGTGGTTCCTCTGACATGTAGGGCATAGAGGCGCCAGAGGTCTCTTTCCTTTTCCCTGGTCATCATTTTGGTTGAGGGGCCTCTTCATTCCATGCTGTTGTTGCTGTGGTCCCCTGTTCTGTCGTGGCTGCCAACCCTTGTTCTGACGTGGTGGCGGCTGAGCGTCCTTCATGAGTTTCTTTGGCTGTTCGCGTTGTGCATATGCTGTCATTTCTGCCTCTTCTAGCTCCAAGGCCTTTGCCGTCACTTCACCATAAGGTACATTATGTATCCCGGCAGTCTTCACTTTCATGTACAGACTTGGCTTCAGTCCTTGAACAAACTGGTAAATCTTATCTTCCTCATCCTCAATCATACGGGGAGAAAACCGTGATAAAGCATCAAATTCACATATATAATCCGTCACAGAGCCAGTTTGTCGTAGATTCATAAACTCCTTCTTCTTGTTGGCCCGAACAGTCCTATTGAAGTACTTGTCGAAGAAGGCAGTCTTGAACATCCCCCAGGTCATAGCTTCGGCATTAGGGGTGCTCTGGATCGAGTCCCACTAATGCCTTGCACTTAACTCCAAATGAAAGACAGCATAGGTGACCTTATCCCCTTCGTCAACCTTTGCATACTTAAACATGTCTTCAATCTTTCGGATCCACTCCTCAGCATGGACAGGATCTGAAACATACCCATTAAACACCGGGGGTCGAAGCCGATGAAAACGTTCACCCCCATGGTCATGAGTTGCATTAGTACTGGAGTTGCCTTGTTCTTCTCTAGCTGTCATCAGTCGTTCTATCTGGTGAGATTGGCGCATGACTAACTCAGTCAATTGAGCAATAGCATTGCTATCCTCATTGCTCTCTCTCTGTTGACCTCTAACCATCTTGGGATTCCTAGACAAATCATTTCAGACATAATTTAACTTAATGACATGCATGAAATCATAAACACTTACAGTTGCTGAGGTGTGCTCAAGTGACAGTCAGTGCTGGGAGGCAGTCTGCAGAATCGGTTTTAGAACCTGGTTTTTGCTCTGATACCACAATTGTAACGACCCCGGCCAGGAGCCGTCACGTGTTCATATCCTTTCATTAATCGTTTGCTTGACTTTTACCATTATTACGTTCACTTACTATCTCTCAACAGACTTTCACATTTTACATATATATTTTTTTTTTCTAAACTGGTAATAGAGACGCAGAACCATTAAGGAAGACGAGCCCTCTCATGCCCAACTTCCCACGCCTCGTCGGCTCAAACTTTCACAGAGTCGGGCGACTGGACTCGGTCATCGGTTTCTTGACAATTTCGAGAAAAGAGGAAGTGCCCTAAATTTTCTTAACAAAATACCACTCGGGTCTGCATGGGTTGCATGCGTTGACAACCCTCAGAAACTTAGTCGTCCGGTCATCACGTGTATTACGCGTGACTCGCTTATCATCACCTAAAAGGAGACATCTTCCGGTGGGCACGTGGGCCTCGCGTGCTAAATTAAAACATCATCCGGTCACTAAATGACAAAAACACATTTTACATCTTCCGGTGGTGTCATCCGGAAGACTAAACCATCATACAACTATCCTTCGGCATCTGCCGATGACGTCAGCCGGAAGACTAAACCAACAAACAACTACCCTTCGGCATCTGCCGATGACGTCAGCCGGAAGACTAAACCATCAAACAATTAACTCTCGGCATCTGCCGATGACGTCAACCGGAAGACTAAACCATCAACAACTATTCCTTCGGCATCTGCCGATGACGTCAGCCGGAAGACTAAACCATCAACAACTATTCCTTCGGCATTTGCCGATGACGTCAGCTGGAAGACTAAACCATCAACAACTATTCCTTCGGCATCTGCCGATGACGTCAGCCGGTAGACTACCTCTTCCAGCTTCCGTCTTACGGTAGAGAACTCTAAATCATCAAATGACTCCTTCCAACAGAAAGAAAACACAACTCATTCAAAATGCATATAGCGGAAGACTTAAGCAACAGACCATTTATAAATCTATATAATCATTCCCTGACTCAGTGATCCACTAGACAGTTTCAAAGCTCAACGTTTTAAAATAATCTCATCCTACTTAAACTACCATATTCTTTAATATACTGTAACATAAGAGTCTTAACCAGGGGTCATAAATCGCCTCTCCAGTCCCGCACTGTCACCTTGAGCATCCTCCAGCAACCAGCCTTAAGCATCCTCTTTGAACATAACATCCTCACCTGAACCTTCTTCACCTACACCATAAGGTTTAACTATAAGCCTAATGCTTAGTAAGGAATGCATGCTGACAGATATACATGAGTACACAATTTAAAGAGACATAAGTTCATAAACCATTCTTCATTCATGTTCATCTTTATCATTTACATAACATATATTAAGGCAGGAGACGAGGGAGGAAGACAGGGGTACATAGTCATTTGCCTATCGCGGCAGTCATACATAATCATTTGCCTATCGCGGCAATCATGATACATCACTCGGCCTCCCCAGTGGGAGAATTCGCGAGCCATACATATCATTAACTCGGCCTCCACCAGTGGGAGATTTCGCGAGTCATACATATCATTAACTCGGCCTCCACCAGTGGGAGAATTCGCGAGTCATACATAACATAGTCTTTCCCCGCTCTGCACTTAATCTCGGTTACATTTGCTTTTCATATTCTCAACTTAATCATAACAGGAACACAGTGCGTAGACATAAAGTTCATAGAGAAAAATCATATCATGAGGACAAGTAAAACATCCTGTAACTTTACATTTACTTACACAACTTCTCATATCGTGGAAATAACAGATCATAGTCAATAAGCTAACATCTCAGTGATTTCCTAATACCCTTGCGGTGTAGGGCCCTAGTGGCCGGAAATCTTAACACATTCACTTACCTGGATTCCTTAGCAATCCGAGCTTCTTTCCTTTAAACTTCTTCACCTAAAACATGTACATTACAGTAGTTAAAACAAAGTCCTAATAGTCCTAATCATAAACCATCCTAGGATCTAATAGCTAAAGTCATTCCGATTCCTCTGTTTGACACACTGCAGTCTGAAATCCGAAACTAGGTGGACAGGTTTTACCATTGATTAAATCCGAGTTGGTTACTTAAAATGCTCAGAATCGATTCGGGATGACATTTCTACTCTCAGATTTTAAAAAGTCTAAAGCTACTCGGCCACTGCTAAAAATATCCGAACTCAGTGCCGAGCTGAAAACAGAGCTCTATTTACTAATGAATGACTACATTGTCCATTTCATACCTCGGGTGTGGATTTGCAGAGAAGAGCAAGCTTGAAACCGGTCGTCGGCAGAGGAAAGTTCTGGTAGCCGAGAGCAAGAACTTGGGAGAGAAGAAATCGCCGAGAGGGAATGTCGGCTACAGTGGCAATAAATGAGATTTAAGGTTTCCAATTCCTTTTTATACTAAATCCATCGATTCTAATTACTAAACTACCACCCAACCTAGTTTTACTTAACTTGTAATAATTTATCTTAACATTAAATTTTAAATCATAAAGGTTAAATAAGAGGGTGACAATGAAAATGGTCAGAAAATCACCTGGCCGAAATGTCGGGTGTTACAATTTATTGTTGTTGTAACACCCGACAATTTCGGCCAGGTGGTTTTCTTAACTGATTTAACTGTCACCTTTTATCGACCTTTTATTTTAAATTAATGCCTGATTTATTGAATTCCAAGTGGTGTGAAACTTGGTTGGGTGGCACAATTGTAATTAAGATGGATTTTAATTAGTATAAATAGGAAATATAAATCCTTAAACCTCATTAAAACCTCACTATAGCCGACATTTCCTCTCTTGGCGATTTCCCTTTTCTCCAGAGCTCTTTCTCTCCCTCTCTCTCGGCCAGCTACTCCTCCATCGATGATCGATTCTTCAGTCTCCACCCCGACAATCCACGCCCTAGGTAAGACTTAGACAATGTAGTTGCTGGTTAATTACTTAGAGCTCTGTTTTCAGCTAAGACTTATAGTTTTGGATTCATCAATGGCTAAGTAATAGTAGTGACATTTGTAATCTATGGATAGTTACTAGGTTGAATCTGGTTATTTTTAGGTTCTGGAACTTAATCTGCACACTAGGTGCTCGACTAAGAAGATTTAGAAGTATATATATATTAGATTCTAGAATGACTTTTGGTTAGAACTTTTAGGATTTTGTTTAACTCTGTAATGTGAAATGTTTTAGGTGAAGAAGTCTTAAGAGAAGTGCTCAAGTTTGCTAAGGAAACCAGGTAAGTGAGTGAATAGGATTCCCGGCCATTAGGGCCCTACATCACAAGGGTACTAAGTTAAAGTTGATTATGATGTCCAAAAGCTGTTTGTGTTATTGTCTGTATGGTTATGATATGTGAGATAGCAACATGATTTATTGTTGAATGATTGATCTGTCCTTTTAGTCCGATGAAATAAGAGTACTCATGCTCATGCTTCACGATTGTTTCCTTTTCAAGCATAAGAAAATGTTTTAAGTGCATGTTTTTCCTTCACGATCAAGATATGAACATGAAACTTATGTAACAAGGATTAAGAGATGGTTGTGGGCGGTTTGGCGTATGTCACTGTCCAAAAGAAGGACCATGAATACGGCCCGCAAGAGACTATGTACACTTTCACTGTCAACCCCCTTTTCGGCACAAATCCTCCCTTAATCCACATGATGTAAACGATGAACAAGAACATGAACAAGTATATGAACAAGAATATGACGAGAAATGATTATGAAAATGTGTTCCTTTCAACTGTGCATTCATACATACATGTTAGTATTGCACTCCTTACTAACCATTAGGCTTATAGTTTAAACTTTATGATGTAGGTGACGAATTATCAGGTGAGGACTCCAAACTCAATGAGGATGTCTAAGACTGGTTGCTGGATGGTGCTCAGGGTGACAGTTTGTGGCTTTGTAACGACCCCGACCCGGCCAGGGCCGCTACGGAAAGACCATAACGTAATCTTAACTTAAACCCTCAAATAGTTCACGTAAAATTTTTGTTTTTTGTTTTTTTATAAACTTTAAGTGATCCGAAAGCGAAATCAAAATCGAAATAGAAATCGAAATCGAAATCAGAATTGAAGTCTATGTTTTAAACCATTTAAAACCAAACCATTAATAACTTAAAACAATTAATAATTAAAGTAAAATTAATTAAAACAAACAATTAAAACAGAGAGGGCAAAAAGGGCAAACCGTGACAAAAAGGAAGGGCGATCGATCTCCAAATTCAGGAGATCGATCGCTGAGGCATCAAACAGCAGGGGCGATCGATTGCCCCCTGTATCAGCGACCAATCGCCATATCGACAACAGGGAGGGGCGATCAGTCGCCCCTCACACCCGCGCCCAGTCGCCCCATACCTCCAGAGTCGCCCTTTTTTTAGCCGTTCGATCGCCTCTCCTTGCGATCGACCGGCAATGGCTCTGGAATTCGAATTCCAGAGCCTTGCTTCTTCTCCTCACAACTTCCTGCCAACGCTTCTTCATTACTTCACCTTCACAACACTCAACAAAATCACCTTCAAATTAACATACCAATGTAAAACACCTCAAAATTTCCAACTAAGTACCTAGAAACATAATCCGAGCATTTCATAAAAATCCGATAAAAGCTTTTACAAAACATTTTATAAAACTGTTTATCAAAATATCAAAACATTAATCACTTAACCATCCAGAACCAAACACCCTACAATGTTCTATCTTTACAATTTTCCTACATTTCTTTCTATTCAACTCTCAAACGTTTACTTACATCCCCACGGTCATCGAACCTTGCCAAAACACACCTCGTCGCCATGAGCACCATCCGTCGACCACCTATTCCTTGTCATCGAGAGAAACTCTCACCTTCACACCTGTCACCTACATCATACAACATAAACATTAAGCCTAATGCTTAGTAAGGGAATGTACTATACATGACATATGCATGAATGCATGGTTTTTCATAAACATGTTCATTTACTTGTTCTTATTCTTTTTCTTTTCGTTGACATGAATTAAGGTGGGGATTGTACCAGGGAGCAGGCCAAGTCCGTGTACATAATCCTTTCGGCCGTATTCATGATCCAACGCGTGGATAGTGACATTAGTTTTGTTGATATGGCCATACTGTCCCAACCCACACTTAATTGTTACGTTTCCTTTTCATAATTCATGCATGAGAATATTTCATATGTCGTTTGGGAAAACATGATGGATGAGGAATTTACACATAACATACCATCAAACAATTCACAACGTGCATGAACATACATTGCTCACAACGAAACTAACAAACAATAGCTAACAACCTAGGCTACCCGACTCATTAAACCCCACAATCAGAAAATCATCATCAAACACAAAACCTAGCGTTGACACGATGTAGGGCCTTAAGGGCCGGAAACCTAACATCCACTTACCTGGCATCCATAGCAATGCCGAGCACCGTCTGTAAGCTGTGTCCACCTAAGGCATTTCATAAATAAAGGTGTAACAACCCCAGTTGGACTCGCCACGTAATTCATAACTTAACCTCTTAATCAATTGGTTCTTACTTCATGCACCTTATTCATTATTAGTAATATATATATATATATATATATATATATATATATATTTTCCAAACATCTCCTAAACTGCATCTATATATATATATATATTTTTCAAACATCTCCTAAACTGCATCTGCCGATAGAGTCATAGACTCGCATCGACCGATGGTCACGTTCCTGCCACGCGACACATCTGTTTCTAAACATCTCTTAAATTGCATCTGCCGATAGAGTCATAGACTCGCATCGACCGATAGTAAAACATCTACCGGTCACTAGACGACAAACTAGCTCTTATATCATCCGGTATTTGAAATACTTACATCTACCGATAGACATGTGCAATTCACGTGTTCACTTAATACACCTTCCGATAGAAATCATCCGTCGGTAGATGCAAACTCTTAACATCTTCCGATAGAAATCATCCGTCGGTGGATACAAACTCTTAACAGACTTCAATCCACATTGACTCAACACTCATATGTATGAAAATCAGAGACTCATCCAAACATTCTTATACGGAAGACTTAGTTAAAGTAACTCTTTCCATATCTTAAAATCATCCCCAGACTCAGTAGTTAAACCAGACAATTACGAAGCTCAATGTTAAAATATAATCTCATTCTACTTAAATATTAGTTCATCATAAATCTTACTGACACATTATGAGCTTAATTATTGGTTATATTCGCCTGCCAGCCACAGTCTTCCACCCTGAGCACCATCCTGCAACCAGCCTTGAGACATCATCACTGAATTTGGAATCCTCACCTGCTAAATCTTCACCTACATCATAAGGTTTAAACTATAAGCCTAATGCTTAGTAAGGAATGCAATGCTAGCAAGTATGCATGAATGCTCATTTTAAGAAAACAAATGCTCATGAATCTTTTCTTATTCATATTCATACTCAAGGTCTTCATTCTTGTTCATCGTTCGTATTCATCGTTCATAATCATCATTCATGCTCATCATTCATATTCATCATTCAGATTGTGTGAATTAAGAGAGGATTTGTGCCGGTAAGGGGGGTTGACAGTGAGAGTGTACATAGTCCCTTGCGGGTCGTAATCATGGTTCTTCCTTTTGGACAGTGACATACGCCAAACCACCCCCAACCCTCGCTTAATTCACGTTGCATAAGTTTTATGCTCTTATCTTGTTCATGAGGAAAACATGCTCTTAAAACATTATCATATGCATAAAACGTTCGTGATGCATGAACATGAGAACTCCTAACTCATCAAGCCACAGAATAGTGCATTCATCCGACGGGAAATCATACCATTAAGTCAAACATCAACATAAGTAATAGACAGTAGCTTAAATAACTTCTAATCATCGTATCGGTTTCTACCTAGCATCCTTGTGATGTAGGGCCCTAATGGCCGGAAATCTTACACATTCACTTACCTGGTTTCCTTAGCAACTTGAACTCCTTTTCTTCGAACTTCTTCACCTAAAACATTTCACATCACAGTAGTTAAAACAAAACCCTAAAGTTCCAATCACAAGTCATCCTAGAATCTAATAACTAAATTCATTCCCGAATCCCCTAGTCTAGTTCTCTGTGTGCAGTCAGAAATCCAAAACCAAAACAGCTAGGTCCAACTAACGATTAATCAGGGTCGGTTATATTAAATTTCTAGAATCGATTCGGAATTGACATTACAAAAATCCAGGTTATAAATGTTGTATTATTGCTACTCGGCCATTTGAGAAACCAAACTCCAACACCAAGCTGAAAAACAGAGTTTAACAACTAACTGACAACTACATTGTCTAATCCATACCTCGAGCGTAGAGTATCCGAGAAATGGCAACGGAACCGATCGTCGAAGGAAGGATTACTGGCAGGCAGAGAGCGAGAGCTCGGGAGAGGGAAATCGCTGAAAGGAGGAAGTGTCGGCTACAGTGGTATTGGTGAGATTTAAAAACTTTCCATCTCCTTTATTTATCGATCACAGCCCACCCTAATTTCAATTTTGCCACTCAACCTAGTTCACACAATTTGGAACAAATTTTGATATTAAATTTAAATCAAAAGGTCCAAAAATAAGGGTGACAGTTAATTCCGTTAAGAAAATCACCTGACTGAAAATGTCAGGTGTTACATCCACCCCTCCTTAAACAAAATTTTCGTCTGATCAAACAAAGAGCTCTGGATATTTGTCCAACATATCTTGCCGTCGTTCCCATGTGGCTTCTTCAACTCCATGATTTGTCCATAAGACCTTAACTAATGGAATTTCCTTATTCCTCAGAGTTTTCATAGCAGATTCCAAAATTTGCACTAGCTTCTCTTCATACATTAGTGTTGGCTCAATTTCGACATCCACTGACTTAACAACTTGTATAGGATCCCGTATGCATTTTCTTAACATTAACACATGAAAAACATTGTGAACCTTTTCCAATGATAGGGGCAATAGCAGTCTATAAGCTGTGCTGCCGACCCTCTCCAAGACAGGGAACGGTCCAACGAATTGCGGGTTAAGTTTCCCCTTCTTGCCAAATCTTAGTACTCCTTTAAACGGTGAAATCTTTAAGAAAACTTCATCTCCAACGGCAAATTCAAGTCTTCTCCTCTGTTGGTCTGCAGATAACAAAAAAAAAAAAAATTCAAAAGTTAGAGAAAATAGCACGTATGCAGTGAAGCAGAGTTTGTATGGCTCAAACAAGTCTATGACAGTGTCTAAGCGTTTGAACTTTCATGGTGCGTCACGAGTATAACGGATATAGTCAGATCACTGTGTGTTTACCAAGAGGTATAGATTATGACTTCATTATTCTTCTTTGTATGTTGACAATTGTTGATCAGTGGCCATGATTATAGCAAGTTGTCAGTTGAAGGGCGAGTTAAGCAGTCTTTTGCGATGAAAGACTGGGTGCGCAAAGAAGATACTGGGTTTCTGTGATAGGACGAAAGAATGGACAAGCGTGGTTTTCATCTCTCAGACTCCAAGACGAGTGTGAAGGGGGGATTGTTGGGGATATCCCAATCGGTTGTGGAAGGGGGTTGTAACACCCAAAATTTATAACGGACTGAATGAAACATATACATTCATATGTTCTGGGTCAACTTTTCATTCATTGATTCAAAGAAAATGAATGCGTTATACATTGAAGCATATAAAAAGAGAAGGAAGAATAGGAAAAAGTTAGTAATTAAAGGACGA